>CAUYLG010072342.1:0-24030 GCA_963573385.1 Cacajao melanocephalus | reverse complement strand
AACTGTTATTTTATTTATTTAAAAAAAAAAAAAAAAAAAAAAAAAAAAAAAAAAAAACTGAGCTTCAAAGAAGTTAGGTACAGTCATAGCCAGTAAGTAGCAAGGTTGCAATCTCAGTCTTTCAGGTGCAAAATCGTCAGGAATATAAATCAAAAGCACAGGTTAGGTCATAAGGAGATCTTGGACTAGACTCCTTATTTCCCTGGGCTCAAGTTTCTCCATTAAGTTGATGAGGGACTCATCTCTTGATAATCTAGGGTCTCTTTAAGTTGTAACATATTAAAGTTCTGTCACTCTATTACTCACTACTTTCCCTGACATCTTTCCAATTTGTTCTGCTGTTTAATTTATGAGAACATATATGTGTCCGTAAATTGTACATTAGTGAGTTTCTCTGAAGGCAAAGATTATGTCATTGTCAAGCTTTGATTTCTCACAATGTTTAACACCTTGCTGTTCTAAATGTAGCAGACACTAAGTTTTTGTTTTTGTTTTCTGAAAACAGAAGGAGTGGGAAGAAACAATTCAAGTATGGAAGCTAGAAAGAAAATGCAAAAGACAGGAAGAAAGGAAGGAAGGGGAAACATTAAAATGTGTTTTATTACATCACAAGACTCATTTAAGACGTGACAGAGGCTTCATTATTTGTTCACTTTTTGCCTTTAAGTGCTGATTCCTAAAAAGGACCAAAAACATTAAAACATGAAGAATTAGGAGCCTACCGAATATCATATTAGGGATGAAAATGTCAAATCTTTCAAATTAGAAAGAAATCCAGGGAGAAGACAGCATTTGTTCTAAAGGGTTACATCTTTGAAATCACCTTTGTAGGTGAACATTTATCCTACAGAGCCAGATGCCTCTGGAGTGCAAACACGCTTTTCCCAGCTTCAGGGAAACCACTCAGCATGCCACAGCCCCTGGAGGTGCCTGTTCCCGCCATTATCACTGCCTCCACGCAGAGCAGCCTCTCCAGGACAGATGCTAACAATCGATGGCAGACACCTCACACTTAAATCCATCAATGAAAAGACTGTTACAATAACAGCAGTGATTTTATGTGGCTACTGATTTCTTTGGGGCCTCCCAAACCCAAAGGTAAGAAATAATAACAGGTCATTTTTCATCAAGACAGACAACGCAGAAGGACGATTGGAGCAGAAGTGCTTCCCATGAACCGTGCTGCCCATGTGAGCATTGCCAAGAAAAGGAAAAAATCCCACCTCCTGAGAGGCTCCTGTGTTTAGGCTGGTGAAAAAGGCAATAGGAATCCTCACAACACAATAGTCAAGACAGTACCAGGTAATCCCACGTCGATGGGCAAACTCATTGCTGTTATTTTAACTAAGTCTGCAAATAAGGTTGTGTGACTGGTAAAAGGATAACTATTATCCCACTTCATAGATAGACAAACAGAGACTCATGGGAGAGAGTGGCAGAACTAAGGGTTAGGACACAGAGCTTCTTCCTCTTAATACAGTATTTTTTTAATCTGCTTTTTTCTCCCTTGAATTGAACAGCAAGGAGACAATCCAGTGATAGAGATCTAGATATTAATGGAGTCAAACCACATTGTGTTTTAGAAGAATATTTAATGACCTGGGGAAATGTTTACAATACAAAGTGAAGTTAGACAATAACTATGTGTGCACGTGTGTGTTATAATTCTGATGGTGTAAAAATTTTATATAGACATATACACACATTGTAGATCAACCAGAAAGTATCTCTGGATATGATGAATGACAGTGACTTATTCCTTCGGCTTTCTTCTATTTTATACATTTCTTACATTGTGCACATATTTCTAATGTCTCCAAAAGTTAAGTTGAATATATATAATTTGAATTAATAATACATATGTGTACAAACACACACCCACATACAAGTCAAAACTAGATCATCTCAAGGGAAAAATTTCCTTACTTTTTCTCTGGCTTTCTCTTACGGAAGACATAAAACCAATCAGTGATCGAGTCCAAAGTCTATGCTAGACAACCAACCTTACAACCTAAGTCAAAGGCTTCATCTCTCTGAGCTCACATTCTTCACCTACCAAAAAAGAGACATATTCCTATTTATTGCCTAATTTATATGGTTTTTGAAAAAAATAAATGGAGAATCAAAATTTTGTGCCTTGAGTCCAAATGTGCAGGCAGACAGGAAGCCAGTATGTGCTCTTGGAACCACAAATTTATTCAGAATGTCTTCCTGTCTTCACCAAGCTGTAGACTGAAGCAGCCCCCGTGATTATCTCTTCCTAATCAAATGGGTGCCTATCTAGGGAGGCAGATGTAGCTCTGGTGGAGGGGGTGGGAGCCTCTAATTACAGGATTTATATGAGAGGAGATTCCCCAGAGGCGGAGAAACAGACAGTGGAGGAGACACCACAAGCTATTTCCTCAAGCAGAAAAAGACAAGGAAGCTTTGGGAAGAGGCTGCCCTATTTCTGACCCTCAGGGTCTTTGTAGGTGGGAAAGGAAGTTAAACTGGGACTGGGTGACGAGGGGTTGAATGAAATTTAAGGTAACTTTATTGACCAGCTACTTTCTTCAAGGCATTATGGGACTGGTAAGGGGGAAAATGCAACAGCAAAGTGTTCAAAATAAGATTCTCCTAGTGCCTCGCGTGTGTCAGGAAGTCTGTTAGAGTCTTTGTTTAAATGACCAAGTCGAATCTTGAAAAATAATTTGTGAGGCAGTGATTAAATAGGCAATATCAGGCACACATTAAAAAGAGCCTCCTAGAATAACTACAAGTCTGCAAACATGCCTTGCTTGCCTGCCCTTGGCTTTCTTTTCAACTTGGCTTCCTTACAACATCAGTGTTTTTCCTTTTACCTAGGATGCCCTTCCCACCCTCCCGCCTTGAGCAACTCCTTCAGGAATTAGTTCAACTGCCACTTCCTCTTACAAACCTTCTTGTACTCCCCTACTCTCAAGCTAGTTGAAACGCTGAACTTCTACTGCACTCTGCATTATTTTTTTAATTATGTGTTTGCTTGTCTGCACCCCCCACCATATTGCACATGTTATTTTGTGGGTTTTGTTGTTGTTGTTTAGTTTGTTTTCCCCTACCTTTAGCATCTCCGGTGCCTAATAGAGTGCCCAGAGAAAAGAAAGTGTTCAATAAATGTGTGTACTCTAAATAAGAAACTGGCCAGACAGGATGGCTCACACCTATAATTCCAGCATTTTGGGAGGCCAAGGTGGGTAGATCACCTGAGGTCAGAAGTTTGAGATCAGTCTGACCAATATGGTAAAACCTCGTTCCTACTAAAATTACAAAAATTAGCTGGGTGTGGTGGTGAGGCATCTGTAATCCCAGCTATTTTAGGGAGGCTGAGGTAGGAGAATCCCTTGAACCCAGGGGGCAGAGATTGTAATGAGCCGAGATCACACCAGTGCACTCCAGCCTGGGGAACACAGCGAGACTCCATCTCAAAAAACAAAAAAAGAACAAAAAAGAAAAGAAAAAGAAACTGGATGAAGTCATGGAAAGAAAGCCAAGGATATATTGATAAATAAATGAATGAGTAAATAAATGATGTGTGAATAAATACATCAGTGAAAGAAAGTATGACTGTTTCTAATACAGCTCTGAATCTTATAGATACAGAAAGTCAAAGGAAATAAAAACATGGGAACTGAGCAGAGATGGCAAAAACATACAGGCCGCAAAGACCAACGTCAAAATAATGCCTCATCCAGGAAAACCGTGGCTATTTTTAGCCTGCAGTTTCCCAAAAACAGCATCATATTTCTTACAATTGACCTGTACATTTTGAAAATTCCCAGTCATTCTGCCAATTTTGTATCTGGTACATCCTTTGGGGGTCATGTAAAAGCTCCAGGCCCCCAGATTTGGAAGGGGGCAAATAACCTTCTCTGATCCTTCTGAATCGAGTTGTGCATGCATGTAGCTTTCCAGCTGATTCTGATCATTGGTCACATTTAGGATCCTCTGTAATGGAAATTCTTGTACCATCAGTTAATAAGGTTGCTTTAAAAACTAGATAAAATTTTTAAAAAGGAAAGGCTATACTAAAGATAGTCTTCTATACCTCCATGAAATCTAGCATTTTTTGGTTTCACAGTAATACAACCACCAACTATGAAACCGTATTTCATTTTTTAAAAATGTCTTGCCATTGACAAAGAGATTTAAAGACGTGTGCATGTTCTAATGTAATCTTCATGACACTTTAGTGCAGTGGGTATGATCATCTTCCTTTTAGAGATGAAGTAACTGAGGTTCAATGAGATGACTTACTTTTCTTTTGTCTTAGCTCCTGAGACCCTTTGTGGATCTTCTTTCCTTTCCAATTCTCTTTTCTCCCATAGTAGAGACATGCTTACAGATATATGGTCCTTCTCTCCTGGACACATAGAAAGACTATTCTTCCTGGTCCCTTCTAGTTAGGAAGGGCCATGTTACTGGTCAATGAGCTGTCAGGAGAAGCACATGTCATTTGAGAATTTAAAGCATTTCTCTGCTGATGCAAGAGTCTCCAATACCCACTTCCACTCTCAAGGTCACATGTATCATTCTTGCTGTGTTGGAATCTCATGTTGAGAAAGTGGAGCCACAAAACCAAGGCTGCCTGGATAGCTGAGCTATGACCCTAAAGAGGGAAATAGATTTGACATGAATGAGAATTAAACTTTTGTGGTGTTAATCTGAAGACCTTTGGAGGCTATCTAGTAGTGCAACGTAGCCCATTCTTACCTAACAAATGTAGATGCTCCTACGAAAAATTGCAAACCTACTGTTCAGCCTCTGAAGCCCCCATCACTTAGCGTTTCTGCATCCACACTTTCCAGAGGTTTTTCCAGTTCTTGTTACTTAGTGCTCTTCTAGCAATCCCCTACAGAGCATTAATCGTGGCTCTATAATCATCTTTGGAAGTGCACTTAAAATTTAGTTCCTGATCAATACTCCTCCCCTCAATGCCTCACTTCTTCTCCTCTCCCCTGTGTCACTAAAATAAACAAGCTGGCTATCCCCAGGTTGCCGTACTTGCCAGCTTCCTATCCATTTCACTCCAGACCCACTGACCTAGCAATTACAGAAAAGACTGGAGTCAGAAGATCTGTTGCAAATTTGAAGATCTTTGGAGCTGAAAGAAGTCATCCAGTGGTAGAATTAGGAAAATAGGGGATGGAATTTGTCTACTCCAGTGCTTGCATACCCTCTGCAGCAGAGTAGGAAGGTGACACTCAGTTTCCCACAGAACCACCTCTAGGGGCAGGGTGTTCACTAGCTCACAAAGCATTTCTTCCATCTTTGAACAATCTGACTCTAGATAATTATTTGTCTTGTGCCTGTGTATTCCATACAGGTCCCCGACTGTACTACCTGAGGGTCAAACAGAGAAATCCATTCTTCCCCATAACAATTCTTTAAGAATTTAAAAACAGTTGCCAGGTCTTCCTCAATCTGCCACTGTTATCTCCCCTTTCAGCTTAATTCTTCTCAATTTTAACATAAGAAAAATACTTATGAAAGAGAAGAACACTTACCAAGAATGCACAGCTGGTCACTGAAGTTTCTGGCTCCCAATCCAGTGCTCGTTATATTTATTTATTCATCTTTTTACTCAGTAAATATTTTATAAGCATATAATATATACACAACAGTAACACAGGGCCTACAATTTAAATATGATTCAACTCCTGCCACAGGAGAGCAAAAATTTTAGTAAAACGTAAGATGTGTGGACAGGTAGCTCCTGTAGTTAGAAGGAAATGAAAAAAAAATATTCATTAAATGCTTTCTAAATGTCAAGCACAGCCAGGTGCTTCAAAATATCATTTCATTTAATTTTCAACTATAGTCTAAGGTTGACAGTATCATACCATTTTGCTCATTTAAGAACTGAAACAGTGCTCTAGATTTTTTTTTTTATTGCTGCATAAAAGACCACCCAGTCATAGTGGAATAAAACCATTTGATCATGCTCATGGATTCTGTGAGCCAGGAATTAGAACAGATACCACAGAAGTAGATTGTTTATGCTCCAAGATACCTGCGGCAGTGGGGAGGTCTCCAATGTCCAGAGGCTGAAATCAGCAAGAGATTTCTTTATGTACAGGTCCAGAACCTGAGGTGAGTTGACGTTTGGGATCAGCTGAGACAACCTGTCAGAGCCACCTATCTATGTAGAGGTCTCTCTGTATGCCTTAGCTTTCTGGTGGCAGCTGGGTTCTTCTGACAGTATCTGAAGTTATGCAATCCCACTTCCATTATAGTCTAATTGGTTAAGGTACCTATAAGAAAAACATGGATTAACTTAGAAATTAGACTCCAAGCCACGCACAGTGGTTCATGCCTATAATCCTAGCACTTCAATCACCTAAGGTCAGTAGTTCAAGACCAACCTGGCCATCATGGCAAAACCCCACCTCTACTAAAAATACAAAAATTAGCCAGGCATGGTGGTAGGCCTCTGTAATCCCAGCTACTCAGGAGGCTGAGGCAGGAGAATTGCTTGAACCCAGGAGGTGCGCAGGTTGCAGTGAGCCGAGATTGTGCCACCGCACTCCAACCTGGGTGAAAGAGCAAGGCTCCATCTCAAAAAAAAAAAAAAAGAAAAAAAGAAAAAAGAAAGAAAGAAAGAAAGAAATTAGACTACAGTCCATAATGAGGAAGTAAAAAGGTCATACTGCAGAAGAAGCTGTGGTACAGGCCATATCACTGCAGCAAATACTGAAGGCTTAAGATCTGCAGCTGATGTGTGTTAAAGCAGGTTATGAATCCAGTCCACTTTGGCTCCAAGAGATTTTCTATGAAACTTCCGAAGATGGGTAGATCATTATGTTACTCAAGAAGGCTCCATGGAGGAGGTACCATTTGGAGTTGGCTTTGAAGGAGGGGAGAGATTTGCATGTGGAGGCATTCTACATATGGGGTAAAGTGTGACTAAGTCATGGAGGCAGCATCATGATCTTCCTTCACTGTCTTCAGGCTATTTTCTATTCTAAATAAAGAAACAGATAATTATCCCCTCCCAACAGTAAACAGAAGCACCGGGTATAGGGAAGTTCTTGTGACTAAAAGCTGGCATTTTTGCCAGATGGCAACTTTTGCTGGGTGACTATTGCACATGACATAGGCCACTGAGCTTGTGACACAGCCCGGCCACAGGCAGACAGAGAGGGCTGGGCTGAATGGAAGAAAAAGGAAGAAAATCTCACTTTGGGAGACCAAGAGTGGGCTGAAATCATCCACGATGAGGCAGTGTGATGGCAGCTAGAACCCGTTGCCCATGAGCTCCTGGGTAACCAAATTTCGCTCAAAGAGCATTTGGAATGAAAATTTGAGGAGATGCTGGCAACAGTGCACCCCATACAAACAGAGTCAGGCAAAAGGCAGGTTCAAGCCCAAATCATAGGAAAAGAGGCCTTTATGGGGATTTTATGAGCTACTTTGCATGGTACTATTCTACAAAGAATAGTTTTTTCCATTGCATATTTTAAACGAGTTGTTATTAGTGTATAAGAAAGCTATGATTTTAGTATCCATGTTTTTGAAAATAGTGATAACACAGGAAAAAAAAAAAAACCACGAGCACAAAAATCCCAAAAATCCCAACAATTCTCAGTGTCCTCTATCATCAATTTCATCACCTACATAACACATTTCCACAGCCATGGACACTTACACCATAACCTATTCCATTTTATATTTATTTCATTACTTGTTGATTAACTATCACCCCCATGAGAATGCAAGTTTCATACAGAAAGTCACTTAATTCTGTGTCCTCTGTATCAAGATAGTCACTTACTGTCATGGTCATGCTTGCATATGGTGGTCACTTAATATTTGTTAAGTAAGTCAGGCCCTAGGGATAGGAGAGAAGGATGACGAGCTTACTTCTACAAGCTTTCTTTGTTATGGAAGGGAACATCTGACCCTGTAATATTGTCAATGAGTCAAGGTTGGTTTTCTTGTCGTATACACCACAATTCCAAATTCTGTGTGGGAAACTTGACTTCAGACAGATTTGAGATGCAATCTCAGGTCTTCTACTTAGTAGTTGTATGACCTTGGCCTGTCACTTAGCTTTCCTGAGTATTAATTTCCTTGTTTGGGGAAAAAAAAATTTATCAGAAAGCTAATATGAGGATCAAACCATGAAGGTATTTGCAGATGATGATGCAGTCAGGGCCTCAGTCATCTGACTGGACAAACCTCAGGTTGTTTGCTGCCAAGCTTGGACAAGGGGAGGAGAACAAGGAAACTTACAAAAGGAAGCAAAGAGAAAGGAAAGAAAAGAAAAGCCAGCATGGTGGCTCACGCCTGTAATCCCATCACTATGGTGAAACCTCATCCCTACTAAAAATACAAAAATTAGCTGGGCATGGAGGCATGTGCCTCTAATCCCAGCTACTTAGAAGGCTGAGGCAGGGTAATTGTTTGAACAGGGACCTAGGAGGCGGAGGTTGCAGTGAGCCAATATTGTTCTACTGCACTCCAGCCTGGGCTACAGAGCAAGATTCTGCCTCAAAAAAAAAAAAAAAAAAAAAAAAAGAAGAAGAAGAAAAGAAGAGAACAAACAAGATAAACAGGAACAAGAGGAAGAGAAGGATAGGCGAGAGGAAAAAGAGACACACATTTTAAAAAGAGGCCAAGTGTAGTGGCCAAGGTTTGCAAGGCCAAGGCAGGAGAATTGTATGAAGCCAGGAGTTCAAGACTAACCTGGGCACCATAGGAAGACCCTGTCACTACCAAGGTTTTTCTTTAATTAACCAGGTGTGGTGATGTGTGGTCGTGGTCCTACCTACTTAAGAGGCTAAGGTGGGAGAATGGCTTGAGCCCAGGAGTTTGAGCTTACAGTGAACTATTATTATGCCACAGTAGTCCAGCCTTGGTGATGAAGACAGACACTGACTCTAAAAAAAAGAAGAAGAAAATGATATTAGAAAAGAAATAAATAGAACAAGGATGAGTGGTCAAAAGTAAGGAGATAAGGAAAAGAGGGAGACAAGAAGGAGAGGAGAAGAGAGGAAAGTTGAGGAGTGTGAGGTAGGAAGAGAAAAAGATAAGAAGAGAGAGAGAAAAAAACAATGAAGCCAGAAAGAAAGAAAGTGGGGGTAAAGAGGGGAGAAGGGAGGGAGGGAGAGAGGGAGGAAGGAAGGAAGGAAGGAAGGAAGGAAGGAAGGAAAGAAAGAAGGAAGGAAGGAAGGAAGGAAGGAAGGAAAGAAAGAAGGAAGGAAGGAAGGAAGGAAAGAAGGAAGGAAGGAAGGAAGGAAAGAAAGGAAGGAAGGAAAGAAAGAAGGAAGGAAGGAAGGAAGGAGGGAAGGAGGGAGGGAGGGAGGGAGGGAGGGAAGGAGGGAGGGAAGATGGAAGGAATTAGGAAATAGAAAACAGGAAGGAAAGGAAAGCTGGGGAAGACTAAGGAGGGAGAAGATAATTGGAAGAAAGAAAGAAACGAAGAGGACCCTGGCAGAAGGATTCCCACAGTTAATTTGGGGTTCGGGGATTGCTAACTGACCCCCAAATCCAGATTGTGGACCTCTCTGTGGGAATATTTGTCCTTTTCTCCGGCCATCCTTGCCTCGGCCAGTCCTTCCACAAGGAGCTCAAGCCTGCCAGGATGCAGAGCCAGGGTCCCCAGAAAGGCTGGAACTCACTCCCCTGAACTAATCCTTCATTTCAGGCTCCCCAGCCCAACTGACTGAATCAGTCAATTAGCACAGCCTGGCTGGGATGCACCTCTGTGTTTATGACATGATATGGGCTCCAGCAGACAGCATTAGCCCTGACTTTATGGGGATTTATTCAGCCTATTACCATGACTCATACTTCAGTAATGAGGTCTCTCTTCGGGGGCTCAGCACTTTGCTGCTGGCATCCTCCTTCCTCCTTCCCTCAGTGGCTCCATTTACATTTTTTCCCTAGAATTTCCTAGCTTTCTTCTTGGCCTCAACCTCTAGTTGGAGGTGACGAACAGGAAGCAGTCACTGTAACTTCTAACTTGCAAAAAATCTAGCCCCCCTACCCCCCACCCCCCACCTCCACAGAGCCACATGGCTAGACCAAGCCTACAAAGACGCGGTGAGAAAACATGCAATGTGAACAAAATTGGGCTTAAGTTTTAGGGAAATAGGAAGAAAGGCTTGGACCTGCTACCAAGACCCAACATCTGAAAAGATGCTGATATCCCTTTATCCTCTATAATGTAATCTAGAATGTCTGAGATGGAAGAGAACCTAAAGACAACCCAGAATCTCAGCAAATAGGTGGGGAAGCTGAGGCTTACAGAGAGGAAGAGACTTGCTCAATATCTCACAGTGAGTGGTAATTACATCTAGAACTCCAATCTTCTGATTTCTCTTTTCTCCCTATTCTTTTAATTCATTAATTCATTTACCCATTCAAGCAAATACTTGACACAAGATCAAGGCCTAGCTCTAACCTGAAGCCTTCCAAAATACTTAGCGTTAGCTAGGTCCCTGCCCCTGTTTTGTGCCTTCTGAGCCCTGCACACATACACTGACATTATGGACTTGATGGCTGCATTTATAGATTTGCGTGTGAGGAGGCTCTCTCCTCTACTAGACTGGGTTCTTCAGAATAGAGAGCTGGTCTTATTCACTTATGTAGCCCTGTCACTAGCTAAAGGTGTGACATTAAGTAGATGCTAAATAAATGTTTGATGAAGGAATTAATGAATTAACAAGCTCCATTGCTGCAAAATTCTGATCACCCATCAAGCAGCAGCGAACACTAAAGGTTCAGCAGACTAACTGTCCCAACTGCCTCCTGCAAGATGGCCCAGACCTTTTTGTGAGCAGGCACCATCCCTTTCTCTTGCCCTCCTGATCCTTGATTTTCTCATACTACCTGGGCAGTGTGTTTCACCTTCCTTTCAAGGGACTGATCTGTACTAATTTAGAAGTTCTGGAATGTTTATTTGAACTTTAAGGTGAAAGAATAAGCCCTTAATCCCATAGGAGCTGACATGATCATTTTTAAAGTGCAAAGTTCTCTTTACCTGTTTTAGTAATCACTGAGGGCTTTCCTAGGCAAACTGAATCAAATACAGCTTTTAAGAGAAACAACACTGGGTCCTTAAATCCCAGCACAAAGAAGGGAAGAGAAAGCAGCAGAGAGATGTTTAACTTACCTGCTAACCTGATTTGGATACTCTCTGACTTAGTCCAAGGGAAAAAAGAGAGCTCTAAGGAAAAAAGATCCTGCTCCCAAGACAAAGACCTGCAGTGGTCTGCAAGTGGGCAAGATACACACAGGCAGCCATTTCTGCCAGGTAGGCTATAAATCCAGCCTTTATTACCTTTTATTATGTTGTTTCAACAGACTCTTAAAGACAGCACAACGGTCGGTTGATAGCTGCACTAAATCTCTTTCATTTTCTCCCCATATTACTTTCGCCTCCTGAATTTTTTTCTCTCTCTTCATGAGTCAAATTTTATGGGTCTTCTCTAGAGAAGCGCTGTAGAATGGAAACGTTGTTTATGATTGAGAAAGAAAACCCAACAACCCTCAAACCTCAAAACTGTGAGCTAGCAGTGAATGTGTGTTTGTAACCTATATATGCAGACATTTTATATTTATATGCATATATACACATATATGCATACACACACAAATATAAGGCAGAATAGCAGAGGAGATGCACAAATCTAATTATGGCACAGTGGGGCTTGAGGTTGTGTATGGAAGGAATAAACATAGGAACCATCTACTGCCAAAGGCTGAAATGGAATTAAACTAAGGGTCACAATTTTTTAAAGCCCTACTTAAAGAACAGAATTCAGTTATAGGCTGAAGAGAAGTCCCAAGAATACTGTGAGGTGCAAGTGAGGCAGAGAGGGAAAGTGGGAGAGGAGAAGAGAGGAAGAGGGAGAGAGGAGGAGGAAGAAAAGGAGAGAGGAGGTGGAAGAAGAGTAGAAGGAGAGAGAACGGGAGGGATGAAAAGGGGGAAAAAGAGGGGAAAGAAAGAAGAAAAGGGGAAAATGGGAATAGAATGAGAATGAGTATGAATTAGGAAAAACTAAATTCCAGAATCTTTCGTCTGGGCTCTAAATGAAGGCTCAGAAATATTTTCATTGCATTTGACAAAGCAAATATTAAATAGATAATAACCATAGATCTTCAACAAGTTTCTACTTTGTTAATCAAATATTAGTGCCTCTAAGGACACTGAATTCTAGATGCTGATCTCCTTACTATCAGCATATAAACACACAGTGTCCCCACCCCCACCCCCACATATATTAGACATTGGCAGCCATCTTTCTTGAAGACTCCATAACCTACCCTGTACTTATTCTTAAGGAGTCAATTAATGATCCACCTCATCTCTGAAACTGACCGTATCACTCTGATTTTTCTCTGAGCCCTTTGTCCTCTTTCAGAAGTGCCTCATAATGTCTCTGGTCCAGCAGACTTGGAAGACTTTTTCATATTTGCACTGTTCCTTCTCTCAGATCTAATTGTCAGCTCCTTGATAACTGGTATCATATGTACACCCTCAAGTTGGGCTGCCTCATTCAAAGCCTGCCTCTACATTTACTAGCTGTGTTACATTGAGAAGTTACAATCGCACTAGAACCTGTTTCTTCATCTATTAAATGGAGGAAATACTACCATCTACATCATGGAGTGGTAGCCAGAATCAAATAAGATGATGGATGAGAAGTGCTGGCCCTATCCTGCTGTCTAATTCTTGCCACTTTCTGACTGAAAGGCAATGGGGCAAGCAAACTAAGTTTTGAAGTTTGCTTTACTCATCAGAAAAATAAACATAACAACCCACCCTTGGGGACATCATAAGGTAGTATAATACTGTGGTTCTAAGTTCAGATTCTGGAGCCAGACTACATAGATTCAAATGCAAGCTGCCCTACTTACTAATGTATGACCTTCAGGCAAGTTACTTAACTGCTCTTTGCCTCTATGTCCTTATTTGTTAGAAAATACTATTATACCTACTCCATAGCGCTCTTGTGGGGATTAAATGAGTTAATTCAAGTAAAGTGCTTAGAACAGCTCCAGACACATAGACAGCTTTAATATATGTTAAGAATTATTATTGTGATTTCAGTGAGATGGTGCACATGAAGGACATAGACACATGGTAGGAGTTCATCACGTGGTAATTGCCACTCAGGAGATAAAAATCCTTCCACTCCTGGAGTTAAAGTCTATCAGTGCATTTCAAGGAAATGGAATTTGTATATCCTATAATCTAGGTGAATGCTTGATACTATTATTACCGAAGATTTACTTTTCATTTGTATTTCTTATGCATCAATATTTTGTTCAGGAGAGCACCTGATCAGGAACTTGCAAATTCACCGGATAGAAAACTTTTGTTGTTTCTAATGAGGAAACCAATTCTTCAAGCCTTGTTAGAATTGCCAAACAAGGTTTCCTGCTGGGCAGCTTCATTTACTTGGCATCTCCTACTGAGAAACACCAGTACCATTCACAGGTTGGGAAACTGAGAAGACAGACAACTGAATGAGAAATACCAGCTTAAATGCTGAAATTTGTCATCACCTTCCAGAGAATAGGAACAGATTTTTTTTTTAACAAAATGAATTTTAAGAGTTAGGCAAATTCATTGCATTTATATCCTCTGAAAATGTCAGAGCTAAACAATGAAATTTAAGAGCTCCTGCAGTGGCAAAGCTCCAACTGATTGATAGCAGCTGCTCACAGCAGTGAAGAGAGAGTGATTCTGAGGCTACTTCCTAGTTCGGTTGGAAAGTGCTATAATCCATTAGTGATGCCTGCCATGGCCAAGGAGTTGGACACTGTTGGACCCACTTGCCATATTCTTTCTGTTTCTAATCTATTCAAACTTCCTAATGCTACAGATGTTTTTAAATTCCATACATTGGGAAAAGAGGAGTTTAGACTATGTTCATTTTGAAATGCCATTATAGTATATGTGAATTTACTGAGATATGAAGAGTTGAATAAATAAGAATGATTTGTGTATTCTTGGCAAGCAATTGGATACTGCTAAACATTGTAAACCCTTGAATAATGACGTTGTTTCTTGGATGGTTTAAACCATCTTTTCCCCAACCACATTGGTAATTTTGTTTTTAATCTTTACTGCCTAGGAAACCTATTAAAATAGGCTGATGCTTGTTAAAATCTTTAATAATTCTCTAAAAGTAAAGTGTACAAAGAAATTGAATTTTACCAAGAATTCCAGAATAAGCAAAACATGCTAGCATGTGGTCACCACAAGGAAAACACATATGTTTATTGTGGGTAGTCATCTAAGAATTTTAACTTAAAGAGGAGTTAAGTTTTTCTTTTCAAGTGGTTCATGGATTCAAATATTTTTGGTTTTTTGTTGCTGTTTTTGCTGTTGCTCTACTAATGTAATACTAATGATAACAACTATTTGTGTTTTTTAAGCACTCTCCCTTATGTTATTTAATCCGACCTTCACATTAGCCTCAAAGGGAGGCATGATAAGAATTTTTATTCCCATTTCACAGGGAGGAATTTGAGCTTCAAAGGTAATGCGTTTTCATTGAAAATACCAATGAAATTCTATTTTCTCTCTCTCTATCTCTCCATCTTGGGAAGGAAAGTAGAGACTGGACAAACTAATGTCATTGATTTGATTCAAACTTTCAGCCTCCTGCACCTCTATTATCAATCTTAATATCCCTTAACTTAAACTACTTTAATATTCTAACAAATATTTAAATAGAAAATATTTAATATCCTAATAAATAGGTTTAAGACAAGTTGCACATTGTCAAATGATAGATAAACAGCACAGGATTTTAGAATAAGTAAATGAAGAAAGTTACTTTCAGTGGTGGATTTAGAGAAGGATTCATAAATGAGAGGGACTTAGTTTGATTCTCAAAATTAGTTAAAACCAAAAGACATGGGATGAAAAACATCTCAGAAAAGTGCTATAAAACCCTTGTCTTGAAATTCAGTAGAGAAAAGGATACCACACAGTTCCCTGGAGTGAAACAAATGGAGGGACATAATTGGAAAGTGATTTCTGACTCCTCATGATTTTTTAGTTACACCCATAGCTGGCATGTGGTCGCTGATCTTGCTCAAACATACCACGTAGTTTTCAGTGACAAGCAGTCCTGTGTCTTAATCCATTTTTTGCCATTTGCCAGATGCATGGCCTCAAGCATATAACTTCACTTCCAGACTTCTTCTTTCCTTTTTCTTTCTGCTTTTTTCTTAATTTGCCTGGAAGGAAAAATGATATGTTTCCCAGGGTTGGCATAGGGTCATTACAACCTACAAAGAGCACCTGGCATATACCATGTGCTCAGTGCATTCATTCTCACCATCATTTCTTACTGTCACAAGCACCTATCTGACTCTAAAGAAAATATTTGATTTTCTCTAAGCAGTACCAAGGCTGCAGATAAGAGTATCATTGCTGAAATGGAACTTCGTGTGTATGTGTGACATAGGGTTGAACATTTCATCAATTTCTAACATTGTTCAGCTAGAGATTTAGGGAAGATCTCCAGGAAAGCATGGAAGTGACTCTAAATTAAATCAACCTGGTAAATTGCTCAGGGATGGTGATGCCTTGCCACCAAAAAAAAAAAAAAAAAAAATCACTTCTAGTCTCTTATAGTTTATAGCTTGAACTAGCAGAAGCAGTTTTTCAGAAATTTTACTAAATGCTCATTTAGTGGTATAAAGTGAGTGACACAATCTAGTATGTATGAAAACAGATGACATTCATTATAATAGACCCTATTTCTTAGAATAAAACTTAATGCATATCGACTCAATGAGATGAAGTAAAAAAGGAAAACCTAGAATTTTTGGATTTCATGAAGATAAAAACACATACACATACATCTTTACCTACATCTATACTTACATATATATGTATGTATGTACTTACATAAGTATGTGTGCATGTATTTTTGAGATGTATATGGCAATTTTACCAACTGTATCAAAATATTTTCTCACTAAAGATCCTCATAGTATAGATATGACATGATTATAATTAGCACACCATTTTATACTATGCATGTGGATATTTCTAAAGTACAGAGAAGTAATTTTTGCTATTAGGCTGTTTTATCATAGCTTACACCACAATCACTTTGTTTGTTTGTGTTTTTGAGATGGAGTCTCACTCTGTCTCCCAGGCTGGAGTACAATGGTGCTATCTCAGCTCACTGTAGCCTTTGTCTCCTGGGCTCAAGAGATTCTCCTGCTTCAGCCTCCCAAGTAGCTAGGACTACAGGCTCATGCCACCATGTGTGGCTAATTTTGTATTTTTTTTTAATCGAGTTTGGGTTTCACCATGTTGGCCAGGCTTGTCTCACACTCCTGTTCCTAAGTGATCCTATCACCTTGGCCTCCCAAAGTGCTTGGATTACAGGTGTGAGCCACCACATCTGGCTCTCACAATTATTTTTAATGCCATATCAATTGCTTAGTAAAACTCTTTTAATAAGATCTATAAAGGCTTAGTTTAGCCAGCTAGCTACACTACACAAGTTGACCACTATCATGGATCAATGTTCAATCAGATGTTAGAATAAAATTTCTCTTTAAAGAAGAGACATGTTGATCTGCCATTAATGCTTAACATTATAACTTGAAGTGGCTTATTAAATATCATCAAGGCCTTAGGAACAGAAAATACCAGGATAGATGATGTTTCTTGGGGAGCATGGGTGGAAAATAAAAGCTTCCTAGAGAAGGTCAAGTGGTTGGTAAGAGGAGCTTGTGATGGCATCGATCATCTAACGCGGAATAGAAATGGATAAGAGGAATTATCTCTAAGAACAGAAGTAGATGATGGGCAAAGGTGTCCACGGAGTTTCTTTCATATATTCAACGAATTTTTTGAGCATATACAATGTAGCAGTATATATGTTTATGCAATAGCATCTGTATATAACAATAGCAAATATGAAAATCAGAGTGCTTGCCTCTAGAGCTTATGTGTAATCCACTCTCTCTAAAGTTGTGTGACCCCCACTCCATCCAGCATCATCAATACCACCTGGGAACTTTTCAGAAATGTAAATTCTTGACATCCACCCCAGACCTACTGTATGAGAAGCACTGGGGTGGGACCCTGTAATTAGGTCTTTAGGAGATTTTTAAAACCACTGCTGTAATGGAAAGTGTTCTGTAACTTCAGTTCCTCAAAGCTACCCTGGAACAGAAAATGTGAGTGGGAAATAGCTTAAAATGGCAGAAAAGTTATTGATGAGGCTCCTTGAGCTCCTTGATTCCTGCCTGTCTCTTTGCCTACACAAATCATTTGGTATATCTGTGATGTTGCCTGATGTGGGGAGTCCCAAACTTTCCTGCTCACCTGCTCACCAGAATTACTGAAGAGCTGTCTGTCCATTCGTCCATTCATTTACTCATCCATCTTTTTTTTTTTTTTTTTTTTTTGAGATGGAGTCTCTCTTTGTTGACCAGGCTGGAGTGCAGTGGGGCAATCTCGGCTTACTGCAATCTCTGCCTCCTGAGTTCAAGCTATTCTCCTGCCTCAGCCTCCCAAGTAGCTGGGACTACAGGTGCATGCTACTATACACAGCTAATTTTTGTATTTTTAGCAGAGATGGGGTTTCACCATGTTGGCCAGTCTGGTCTCAAACTCCTGACCTCAGGTGATCCACCCGCCTCAACCTCCCAAAGTGCTGAGATTACAGGCATGAGCCGCTGCGCCCAACCTCATTTATTCATTCTACAAATACTTGGAAACATTGACATTAGGAATTCATATATTTATGAAGGTGCAGTGGCAAAAAAGACAAGCATTATCTTTGCTCTTAAGGAATTCAGGGTCAAAATGGGACATCAGAACATAAACAATAACACAAAATAATTATAAAAATTACAAAAGCAAATAAAGTGTTATAAGACAGTCTCTATGTGTTGTATTGGTGGGGTGTGCAACTTAATCAGAGTCAGGTAGTACGTCTCTGAAAAAGTGATATTGAAGCTGAGCTGAAGAATGAATAGACGTTACCCAAAAAGAGAGACCAGCCTTAGCAAAGTTCTAGAGAAAGACAAAACCTCACTGTGTTCAGGGTACTAAAAAGGCCAAGTGTGATTACAGTGAAGAGAACAAAGGAAAAATGTCCTGGTTTGAGATTGAAATGGTATATGTTGGTAGAAACCAAAGCAATGTAGCCTGGGAGGACACCAAGAAGAAGAGGGAAAAGAGAAGACTCAATTCAAGTTAAGATGGTCACTATGGCCTCAAAAAAAAAAAAAAAAAAAAAAAAAAAACTGGATGAGAACAGAACAATGAAGGCTGGAAGACACGTTAGGACAATCTGCTGCTATAGCCCAAGTAAGTATCCAAGTGATAAATAACAGCATGATGGGGTAGGGTAGTAGCTGGTAATCCAAGGGCTTACAAAGCAGGGATCACTCCATCTAGAACAGGTTGCCACTCACAGTAATGGCTTCCAAGCTATTAGGACCCAGAGATAACCCTGGACTTGGTAACGAGGTAAAGAGAAGGGGTATTCACCAATGTAATACTCTTTCAGTGACCTTAGGCAAGCCCTTGCTGGAAATCCCTCCTTTCTACCACCAATCCACTCTTACCCCTTAGTTTCTTTTTTTTAAGTGTGGCACCCCACTGTTCTTTCAAAGTGCACATGCCCTGGGGAAGTAAAGCTCTGAACAGTGTTTGAGAACGCTGAGCACGCCAGTTCCCTCCTGACCCAGGAGGGTTACAAAGTTCCTTGGTTACAAGGCTAATGCTCTGCTGTGACCCTGGTTTTCCTCTAACCCAGGTCAGGACAGGGACGTGATGTGCCTGACACTCCTTACCCCACACATGGCCTCTGGTGACTGAAGGTTGACACTTTCACCAGCCCTCCCCCCAGGGTGCCCTGTCATCTCTCCTCCTAAAGCTGACAGCACATTGGCATTGCTGACAAATGACTCATTTCCAGCCACATGAAGTGGCTTCAATCTTCTCTTTTTGAAGTCTCACAGATTACCTCCTCCGCCTCCTGCTTTTCTGACAACTTCACTCCAGCAGTGCATTATGTTAAAAACCACACTTATTATGCCAGAGTGGGTCTGGCACGATTAGAGTTCAGTTTTTATAACAGATGTTGATATCCCTACAATGACTTGCTTGGCTCAATGCTCCTGCAGGCCTGTGACCTGCACAGCTGGTGTTACAGGACCCAATGTCCTCCCTGCAGAATCCCCATCCCCAGAGGGAGAAGAGACTGTCCCTCCTTCTGCACTCTTTTAATTCTATTTGAATGTGGGATGCTACCATGAACTGTCACCCAAGTCAGAACCAAGGTGTTCATTCAGATTCCTTCCCCACCTTTATCCCTCTTAGTCAGTCACCAAGTTTCCCTCTTTTTGCTTTGACATCTCTCCAAAGGCCCACTCCCATGCCCCTGGGTCACACCACCATCACCCTTCTCCTGGAATTTTGAATAATCCCCTATCCATATCTCTGTCTCCAGTCCTGCCCTTCCAAAACAGACTCTGAAGTAATTGTTCCAAAATGCAGAATTTTCATCTGTACTTGCTGCTCTCAATCCTTTATAGCATCCCACTGACCTTGGGATAAAGGCTTCAGCTTAGAATTCAAAGTTCTCTCTAAAGGACTCTCCTGTTTCTTTACTCCAGAACACCTTCACCCAAAATATGTTATGCAAGTAGGTATCAAGCTATTTGGAGGTTCCCCCAAACACCCTACTCCTGGGTTCCTTTGTATGTTTGCTTAAGTTTGTTCTTACCTGGAATACCTGGTTTTCCTTTTTTTTTTTTTTTTTTTTTTTTTTTAACCTCACAAATTTCTTCTCATTCTGCAGGGCTTATTTCACCTCCAGGTAATCTTTCATAAAATGCCCTCCCCAAAGGTATTAAGAGCCCCTTTTTGAGACTGAAAGAGTCTGTGCTCCCCTCTATCCTGCCATGAATCTCATTAATATATTGGTTCTTTTACTTGTCTGCTGTCCCACTGAACTATGAGCTCTTTGAAGGCACAAGTAGTGCCTTAGGCAACTCAGCACACCCAGAGACATATAGAGAAAAACGTAATTGACTATGGAACTCATCTTTCCAGCTTGCAATTCAGCTTTGATAATGGTTGGCGTGTGCATCATGGTCCTCCGTATTCCAGCATCTGCCAGCCCATTTAATCTTCACAACAAACCTGTAAGGAAGTCATTTTAACTGATTTTACAGATGAGAAAACTGAGCCTCAGGGAGGCTGAATAACTTGCTTGCTTTCACGCAGCTAGGCGGAAGGCAGTGCAGTACTTGCTGAGGGACATTGACATGGATTTGAGTAGAAAACCATTATCTCTATAGAGCTTAGCCATGAAGGATTAGAAAGAAATTGTCAGTTGGAGTAAAGCGGGGTGAGTGAGAAGGTTATTCCCGAAAAACAAAGAGTGTGTTTCTAAATATTGATGTCATCATGAACAAAGGCACAGGGCTATGAGGGAGAGAGGTGGTTAAAAATAAAGTCCTAGTCTGAATAGGTTTCTGCCAATTACTAGCCGTGTGATCTGGGAGGGTTGCTTAACCTCTAATTTTTTATATATAAAATGAGAATAATAAAAGCTCCAAAGTCCTTAGATTAATATAAAGATACAATTAAATACATGTGCATTACATATTATATAACCATGTGTGTGTGGATATAGGTGTGTGTGTGTGTGTGTGTGTGTGTGTGTATCTCAAAGAAAATACTCTGACAAGTAGCAATGACTCAATATATGTTAGCTATTTCTAGTATTGCTCTTCTAATTATCTATTGTTATAAAAGAAACTACTCTAAAGCATAATACTGTCAACGAACCATGTTTTTGTGCATTACAGGAGCTCAGCTAGAAGGTTTGTCTCCGACCTATGCAGCATGAACTGGAGCACCCACTTCCAGGATGACTTCTTCACTCACTCATTCTGGTGCTTATGGGCTGGGTTGTCATCTGTGTAGGAAAAGGTGCTACTTGTCGAGCAGGTATCCAACTCAGGCTGTTGACCAGAGCACCAGCAAAGACCAGACTGATCAGGTTGGTCTTTCCACATGGCTTGGGCTTCTCCCTGAGTTGTGACTTGTTTCCCAGAGGGGAAAGAGATGTGAGCAGAAGCTACAAGGCTTCTTATGAGATAGCTTCAGAAGTTGCAGAAAGTCACTTCTGACACATTCTGTTGGTCAAATAAGTAGGACAGCTATCCCATATTCCAAGGGAGACAATTAGATTCTACTTTTCAATGAGAGGTTGGCAAAGAATTTGTGGCCATCTTCACTATACCACACAACTGGTACTACTAGTGGTACTACTGGCACTATGATGACATTTAGAAGTGACTGCAGATACTCCACTGTGATGAGCATATAGAGTGTACATAAAAAAGGGATAACTGGGGGATGAAGCTGCTAAGAAACTGCTAAACCGACATGGCAGAGTAGAAGCAGAAACATTCTAGTCTCTTCACTACACCCCATAAAGTCAGTGAGAACTAAGCAAGTGAATTTCCCAACCCCAGGGGGTGCACACATAAACCAGGGAGTCAGAAGCTACACTCTGAAAAAGAGTGAGACCGCTAGGAGCAGCCCTGGGATTTCTTTTCTGACTCACCTGAAATGAAACAGCCAACTCTCCCTAGCCTCTTTCTTTCTCTTACTTGATGGAGGTCACACTGAGTTATTTTTCCAAACTTTGGAGGTAAGAGAATGAGAGGTCTCAGCTATCTTGGCCATCACAAGCCAGAGTTACTCATGGGGAACAAGGCAAGAGGCATAAAGAGGACACAGCAAAGCAGATGTTATACATAAAAGACACTTTCTAGCACAATGTAGTTCACATTTCTTCGCTTACTTACTGTGCTGAATTTTTTTTTTAACCATATGGGTTTTTGTCACCACAAGATATGTATGACCTCTTTTCTCAGTTCAATGATCTGGCAAAACACACACACACACACACACACACACACACCCCACACACACACACAGACATCTTTGGGGCCAACCTATTCTTACCTGTTAATTCGATTAATGTCCCTGTTATAAGGCTACAGTCTAAGAGAGATCTAAATAATTTAATGATGTTTCCTGTACTTCTGTTCTTCTTATTAATTCCTGACACCAATAACACATACAAAATTAAATGCATTTTTAAAAGCACATTCAAAGGCAAACTTTCATACACACACATGCACACACACAAACATACACACACACACACACACCCTGCATATCTCATTCTCAAACATGTCTCCATTTGGGTGATAAATTACATGAATGCCTAACTTTCAAGTATACAAAGTATACTCCCTAGCAAAACCTACCATAGACAAACACACAAACACACTGAATTCTTCTCTTTGCAAATATACATAAAATGCACACACAAACACTCATACACTCATAATAACACAGAGATGCCCTTAATTTCTAAATGCACACTTTCAAATCCTTGCCTAAATCATCCTCCCCATACAAACAGCACACACCCATTCACGTATTAATACTAATGGATTCTCATACCCACAAACATGAAAGAGAAAAATCTAGGAAAACAACGCACACAGACGAAGAAAAAATATATGGAGAGACATGTAGACTAATGTACTCTCTCAGTATTCCCTATACATATGACACCTCTCAGGAAGCCGTTGATACCTCCTGGACACACAAAAGTGCTCATGTCAAATGAACTTCTCCACACCCACATACTGCAGACAAATCCCAGCATCTCCTTTTTATTTTAATTATGGTAGAATCAAGCATCTACTTTCAAATGCAAAATTACACATAGGATATAATAAATAAAACATACTCATGCATAATTATACACACAAACACACACACACACACACACATATATACACACACACACAGAGAACTCCTGGTCTTAAGTTCTCTTCTTCTACCAACACTGCCTCTCATTTTGTCTTAAAGCCCAGTCTTCACTCAGAAGATCATCTTTATGGAAATCTCAGAAACAAACAAGTCCTCTCTTTTTAACACACATGTCCTAGTGTGAATAATCCCTCTGCCCGAGATGGCTTCTGCCTCCCTTGTGTCCTACACTAACTGCCCTGGCCACCAACAAAGACCCTAGAAACACTTTTTCCAATTCATTAATTGGCTCCAATTTAGACAGACTAATAGCTCTGGAAATCTCAGAGGAGAAAAATATAACACTTAAGAAGGATGACTGCTTAAAAAGGGACAAGGACATGTCCTTTGCAGGGACAAGGATGGAGCTGGAAGCCATTATATTCAGCAAACTAACATAGAAACAGAAAAGCACACACGCGTGTTCTCACTTTTAAGTGGGAGCTGAACACGTGGACTCAGGGCGGGAAACTACACACACTGGGCCCTGTAGTCCAGTGGATGAGGGTCAGGGGAGGGAGAGCATGAAGAAAAATAGTTAATGTATGCTGGGCTTAATATCTAGGTGATGGGTTGACAGGTGCAGCAAACCACCATTGCAGACGTTTACCTATGTAACAGACCTGCACACGTATCCAGGAACATAACAAAATAAAATAAAATAAAATAGAAGGATGACTGCTAATAATGAAAGCAAAGGGCCAGGTGCTGAGGTAAACAACCAAACCTTGAGTCAGGACTTAGCTCTAGTCTTATCTCTCACAAATTTTCTGAGGGACCTGGGACAAGTTCCTCTCACTCTCTGGCCCTGGTCTCTCTGCCTGGGAAATTAAAGATTTGGACGCAAGTTTCTGTTTTCTCCGTTCTTAAAGCTGTAATCCAAAGTATGTGAACATTACTGGATCAAAACTGCTAGGAGTTAACAATTGTTATTTTGATTAGAAAAGAACACATGGACGTAGGGAGGGGAGCACTACACACTGGGGTCTATTGCGGGGGAAATAGGGAAGGGACAGTGGGAGGTAGGGAGGTGGGGAGAGATAGCATGGGAAGAAATGCCAGATATAGGTGAAGGGGAGGAAAGCAGCAAATCACACTGCCACGTGTGTACCTATGCAACAATCTTGCATGTTCTTCACATGTACCCCAAAACCTAAAATACAATA
>CAUYLG010072341.1:0-15970 GCA_963573385.1 Cacajao melanocephalus | reverse complement strand
ATTGATTGGCTGCTTGTTTGTTATTTTCATCGCTTATTCCTTCCTGTCTCCATTGTTAAGCACAATTATTGGCATAAAAGAGGTTTTTAATACCCATTTTTAGACTGCATTCTAGCCTGGGCAATAGAACAAGAATCCCGTTATCTCTCCCTCTTTCTCTTCCTCTTTCTTTCTCTCTTACATTCTTTTTTCTTCTTTCTTTCACTCTCTTTCCTTTTTCTTTCTTTCAAAAAAAAAAAAAAGACATACTCAGAAGAGGAGCTAGGATTTTTGAGTTTTGCGCCTTGAGTATCTGTTTTCTCTGTTTATAGGATTCCTTTCTCCAATCATATTTTCCTTTTAACACAAATGCAGTCTGATTTAGAAAGGAAGGGTCCTTATTTTAAAAACCCAAGCTCACAAATAAAATTGTGAAGTGTTGATTTGCTTCTATATTTTATTCTAACTTTTAAAAAGGAACTTTTAAAGTTGCAAATTTTCTTTCTGGGCACCTTACTGCTTGTTGAAGTCTTACAGGAGTTAGGGTAGTGTGGAGGAAAGAGGGAGAGAAACTGAAATATAAGGCTGTGGCTTGGAATCACAGCCAAGAGAAGCTCAAAATGAAGTTAAGGTGGAAGCATGTCTGAATTTTAACTTAATGCAAAAGGAAAACACAGTGGATTCACAGGGGAGAATTTAATACACATTCTTTTTGATCTTTCAAAGAGAGGCTGAAATTCATTCATTGATTCAAAAATAGGTGTTGAATGTCAGCTATCTATAGTGCCCCCTTTTAGGTGTTAATAACCTGGCAATACACAAAACAGACAAAAAGCCAGCCCCATCAAGTTTTCATTCTAGGGTATGTAGAGACACACACATATGAAAGGATGTACAGAAAACGTCCATATAATTTAAAGAAGGAGCACAAGAAAGACTATCTAGTTCTCACTTTCCAAATGAGGGCATAGAACATTTACCTGAAAAGGAACTTCTGGTCCCTTCTCAGTCAAACTCTTCTGCATGTCCCCAAGCCCAATGATCACCCTGATGAGTGCAGGAATCATGTCCTTGCTTTGCCTTATAGTTTCCCAACCCACACATTGAACATGTGATGTTATTTCATGTAGTTTTTCATTTTCCAATGTCATATAAATGGACATATGACTTGCATTCTCTTGTGACTTCTTTGGCTCTAATATTATGTTTTGGGGTTGATCTTCATAGATGGCTGGACTTGGAGTTCACACATTGTACCTACTGGGTGGTATTAGATGTATGACTATCCCTCACTTTATGTATCCATTCTACTATTGATATATTTGGGTTGTTTATGTAAAAAATATATCACGATCAAGCTTTGTTGATCATTCTTAAAACTGTGTCTCTCCAGGTTCCCATAAGCAAGAATTCCTGCAGGAGTAGAATTTCTGGGTCCTTTTTCATTGACTTTCTGACTTTCTAGAGGACAGAATCTTTTCTTTTAGATGCTTATTGTTGCCTTTTACAGTGTAGATGATCAGAGTTGGTTTAAGGGACAAACTAAAAGGAACCTGATTAATGATGAATGTCATGAGTTTCTGATTCAATTTTGCTTTGGCAAGAAGAAATAAAATACAAATTTAGTCATCCATGGATTTCAGTTTCTAAATAAGAGGAAAGCTTTCAGAAGAAGAGAATATGAAAGGAACAGTTCTTCAAAATGGGTAGAGGAAACCTAAGTCACTGTGGTATCATGAAAGAACATCAGACTGCAAACTCCATGAAGTCTGGAACTAAGTGTTCTCACAGGTGGTAGCAATACTGAGAACAATGTCCATGTCCAGTGTGGGTTAGCAATTAAAGGGAATGTGTAAGATGCCTAGTCACATGCCAGTAACCATGCAGCAAGAGATGGGTCCAGTCTTGTTTCCTCTCCTGCACTCCAGCTCTTCCACTAATAAGCTCTGTTACCTTGAATGGCTTGCCTGGTCTCCCTGTAACTCAGTTTCTTCATCTGTGAAATCCCATTCCTGAAAGCAATCCAAAGAGCCAGGTGTCACAGTTTAAAGAGGAAATGAAGTTCCCAGGTATTTCAGAGTGATTGTCAGTGATGGGAAGCTGGGAGAATCAGCAAACCAGCAGAAGGAAAACGTATCTCTTGCTGACATGTCAGCACAGGCTGGGAGGACAGACAAGGAGCAGATGAACATACAGCATCAATCATCTCCTCACTTATAGGCTACTTTAAAAAGATCTTCACATTTCTTTGAGTCAAGAACAGCCAGAACAAGTGCTCCTTTCCATTCCGATGCCTGGATCAAGAGTCTCAGAGTCCCTTAGGCCTTGAGTACTGGGCTGAGATTTCTGGCAACAGCAGTTTTAACAGACTGCAGGTTTCGGGCAGCTCAGAGGCAACCTATGTTCAAACCATCAGTGTAGCCAGATAATAAGGAAGGGATTACATGGATTGATGAGGCCAAGGGAAGGACTCTGGCAGAACAAAGTGGGATCTAGAGGCCTTGCTAGTCCATGCAGAGCATTTCACATTCATGATCCAGGTCAAATGGGGCTGCCAAGGTTTGCTGTTGGTATGGCTCCTGCCAGTAAAGAGGAATAAGCTTGACTTACTTGCTCTCTGTGTCCAGTAGAGTAATCCATTTTGAGATGCAGTATCAATAAACTCTAAAGTTCCCATTGCCCTTGCAGAAAGAGGCCAGAAAATCTTTTCTTTTCAGGGGAATTGTGTTGCTGGCATCTCATGGTGGGTGCCATCCACTGACCAGGCTATCAGGTGGGCTGCGTGTTGGCTCAGAGGATTCCTGCTGACTGGAAGCTCAGAGAAACCATTCTTAGTCTCACAGTATCTTGGGAGCTTCACAGATGGGGCATCTTGGCCTTACAGTTGCTCTTTAGACATTGGCTCCATTTGGAATAAGCAACAGAAAAGCTTGTTTTTCAAAGGGCAGCCAAGACATGGCAGAGAGGCTCTCTAGATGGTGGCAAAACAACCAGCAGCAATCCCAGCATGGGCTCTGGTGGCTCAATCCACTTAGATATACCAGATCACAAGGATCTAAGAACCCCAATTTTCTGTTGCCTGAGATCTCTGGAAAGTCTGGATAGGTTCTCTCCTTAGGATAGAGGAGTTGCTTCTTCAGAGCTTTCTGAGGCTGCTATGGAGAGAATGGGGCAATGTTTTTTCAGATTGTTCAACAAAGTTTATGGGCTATTCACAGGGAAAGCCATCTGAAAAGGCGAGAGGAAGCACTCTTGCTCTGCTTCAAGGTCGCCTTGGCCTTCAAGCCCGCTCTGTGACATAGCTCCCTCACCCCCAGGCCTCTGCAGGACTTGATGCTCCCAGTCCAGTTTGGGTATTGAAGCTAACCATGTGGGCCATGCCACTGTTTTTCCCTAACCTCGCCCACGCTGTGAGTCACTCTTTTGGACCTCAACAAACAAACTCCCAAACCTTCTCCCTCCAGGAAGTGGTCCTGCAGTGCTGCCCTGAGGCCTGTCCTGTAGGAGTAGGTAATATGTGCTTGGCATCTTTAGCTATGTGTGCCTGACCTAGGAGTTGGGACAACAGCCGGGAGAAAGTGAGCCGTGATCTTGAGGATTAGAGAGTGGTGAGAATTCTCGTTCTGCCACTTCCTAACCATGCATTTGGGCAAGTCACTGAAGGATAAAGAAAAAGACTCAAGTGCTTCATTGATTATTGTGAGGATTTAAATATATTTCTTGAGAGAAAATGGAAGGGAAGAGAGAGAGAACAAGCTAAGCACTGTGCCTAAATGTCTACTGAGTAAGTGCTTGATAAGGAGCTGTTATTCTGAAAGGAAAATGCTCATGTGCACAAACACAATTTTTTTACAAAATTTTAAATGATTTCAATAGAACTCTAGGTTAAAAGATCTGATCATAGATCATCAGATCCAATAACTTTATGTTTTAAGTTGGGAAAGTGAAACTAAGTCCCAGGAGAAGTGACCTCTCTGTCATCACCTAGTCACCTAGGGGCAGAGCCACTGCTGGCATCCAGGGCTCCTGACCCCAACGCCCTCTCTCCCTGGCTGTTTGCCTTGGAAGGAGTCAAACAGGCCTCATGGTATCACCTACCATCTGGTAAATGAGAGTGGTTGGCAAGAGATCTCCTTACATTGCAGGGAACAGAAAATTGCTCAATTCATTTCCTTTAGACAGTGGTGAAAAATCTCATTCAGGAGAAAAATGGGACTGTGTGGATGATCAATCGATGTCATCCCAATGTACCTAACAACCCTCAACAGACAGCCTTGGGGTAATGAGCTGTCAGGCCTGTTGGGCTCTGGTTGTGCTGGACATCTTCTGTTTGTTGCTCCAGAACTGCTGTTAACCTTCTCTATCCAGCTCCCTGTCCTTGGAGGCTAACCATGTGAACCATGCCAACAGGCTTCCTGGCCCCTGGGGCCTGATTTGGTTCAACCAAACAGGAGCTCTGGCAGGACATGAGAGGGAGGAAAGGAAATGAGGATGGAGAATTACTTTCCTATTCCCTCCCTGAAAGGTTACCTATGGCCGGGCATGACCCTCAACACAAGGTCATTGCCCCTCACATGATAATCTGGGTGTTTTAGATGACTCTCTTCTTCAGAATTTCCATAACTCTTCCTCCCCTTGTCCCTTTGGGCTTAGGAGTGATGATGTCTCTGCTGTTATTAACCCTGGGCTAGTATACCATCCCTTGTGACTTCCCTATATGGTATCCACACCTTGAAAATAAACGATCCTTGAATTATCCTGCATATACCTTCTGCTTACTTTTGGAATTCTAATTTATATACTGGTCGTCACCTTATCTTAAACCAAGATCCAGCTATAGGCCCCCAGGGAGATGACCTGTGTTGGCTAGGGAAAGAATTCCATATCAAGTAATCCTGTCTTTCTGAATATGCTCTCTTTCTTACTATATCTCCCTTATTTAACCCTCCTTAAGGGCTTTGCTAATGGTGGCAATGGGGTCTGACTCTTCCCTGTTGTGAAAGAAATTCATGTGTTATAAATGGCAGGTAAAGGTGAAAAGAAGGCCAACCTCAGTCTCTATTTATCTTGTGAACTTTATGGGGCCTCTTTTGGTTTTCTGACCTGAGCTGAGCTTCACAAAAGCAACCTGAAAAGCCACTGATTGTAGTTATTTTGTAACTAATTCTAACCTTAAATCATTTTCAATAGTTAGGAAAACTGACTTCTTGAGATATGGAGATAGGATTAGTTGTTTATGGTAAGTCTAGGAGCCAATATCAGATATACAATACTTCAAATTTTCTTACTCTACATTTTCCAGGTTTGTCTTACAGTAAAAATTAGATCGTAAACTCTCTGGGGACAGAAAATGTACTTTTGTAAAATTAATTGTTTCAGTTTACAAGTATTTATTTGATACAGGCTATGAATCAGGCACTAAACTGGACACGGGAAATGCAGTGGTTACTAAGAAAGATGCGATCACTGTAATCAAAAAGCATATGGTGTAGCCCTGGGTAAATTATGGCTGCAAGCCAACTGCCTGTTTTGTCAATAAAGTTTAATTGGAACACAGACATGCCCATTTGTTTATATAATTTGCTTTCTAGCTACAAGGCCAAGTTGAGTAGTTGCAACAGAGATTCACTATCTGTAGAGCCTGTAATATTTACTACCTAACCCTTTACAGCAAGTTTGCTGACTCCTGGTCTAGGCATTTACTTTCCCATTACCTGACACAGTGGTAGGTACATTTTTTTTTCTACAAATAGATTATATTTTCTACAATGTTACAGTTAGATCAACAGATTATTTGCAGCTGAAAAGTAATCACCACTTTCCTGTTAGTAGGAGATAAACTTTAGTGGATTATTTTTAATCGTTGCATCTAAAATAATTTGCTGAAATTTCTGGATGCTGTTGACATAAAAACAATTTTTCCTTTTTTTTGGTGGATCAGTGTGAATTCAATACACCTGTGCAACTGTGCAGACATTTCAAAGGGGGAAAACATTCTGATGCAAAGGGTAGAAGGAAAGGATTGAATAGAACCTTGATTGCTACCATTCCAGGATGTGTCATCTGGTTTTCTGCTGCTCTTAGCCTTCCCTAAATGCACTTCTGCTGTAAATTCCTTTCTAACTTTTTGCTCATAAATGTGTAAAGAAAATCAATAGGCTCAGAAATCTGTTTTAACCATTTCCCACTTGGTATTTAACAGCAAGTAAGTAGGGCAATACTGTAAATATTCTAAGGAAGAGAATAAAAAGTTAACAATTGCAACTTTGGTTTATTCAGTGACTAAAGCTGGGTTATATGTACTCTTTTGGGCCATAAATGCAAAATATTGTGAATAGAAATTACTCCAATCAAGGCTAGACTTATAATTTGTTGTTATCTCAGTTTATTTGCATGATCTATTCAATGTAGAAGAAATTCGCAAAGTCCCTCCTATGTTCTAGGCACTGTCATCATCTTAAGAAAAATATAGCAATGATGTAGGCCACAATACCTTATTCAGAAGATTTACAATCTAGCAGAGAAGGGTAAAAAATGGCTACATATATATAAAACAACAGTGTGATTTAATTGCCACACATAGTTTAAGAGGACTAAAAATTCCAGAGAAAGACAGAATGAATGAGAGATGGAAATAATGCATGAAATTTTTTGATACTAGGCTAAGGCCTTGGAATAAGAAGAAGAGAAGAAGATATTCCAGGAGATGTAACAGTATAAGCAAAGGTAAGGACTTAGGTTGCACAGTTATATGTGGTTGGATTATAGAAAACCTGCTGCTTGGTAAAGAGGTAGGAAAAGTCATCCGAGATCTTAAACATTAGTGTAGAAAGTCTGGACTTAAGTTTGTAGGCAATGGGGAACCATTACATTTCTGAGGGTAGGATTGGCATGTTTGAAGCTTCTCTGTAAGATCGTGATGGTAGATATCACAATGATATAATTGGGGGATGAGAAATTGAAGGTGTGGAGGCCACTTAGATGAGGATACTCCAGATGGGGATAAATACTTAACAAGACTCCAGGTGGAGGTAAATGTGGTTGTAGGAATGGACTTCCTATGGAGATGCATGAGGCAGGCTTCGCACTTAGACTATGAGTGAAAAGGAGATGATGGTGACTCAGTGTCTAATTATGAAGAGAGGGCTTCAGTATAGAGAGACATGCAATAATATGTATCCCAATTCTGACTGCAGCCAAGATGGGCCTACTGATGATGTTGCATTAATCCAAAACAAAAATATTTCTAGACCTTCTATACTGATCTATGCCTGTTATGTCCCTTAGGACCTAATTTAAGGATGCCCCTCCTCCAAGAAGAATTTTTCAGACGTGGAAACAGGTCTTGTTTATATTTGTGAATCAATTACAATGTGAGTGATTGTAAAAAGAATTGTAGGAAAAAGCCAGTATCTTTTATGCCTTTGTTATTCACTAAATACTGTAGTAGAGTACTAGGCTTACAGGAAATGATACTATACACGTATAGGCAGAATAATTTATCCCGATAGACAACCTCTGAAACAGTAGGTCATGTACGCATCAATGCTAACTGCCTGGAATGATGAGCTCTGGATAGAAGAGGTCCTAACCAGATAACCATTAGGTCCATTCGGTTGTATGTCAGGAGAGTTATTTTAAAAGGCCCCAAATTAAGAATCATTATATTAGTAAAGAGTGATTTTCAGGGGACTAGGAATGGTGCTGCCTAGACAGGCTGTTGCAGTGATGACCTTCAGGTACTTTGGGCAGGAATGACTATGTTGAGCAGAGGTGCATGGTGACAGAATTGAGACAGAATTGACACACATAAGACCAATTCTGGTGGATTTTAATCAAAGGTGAGGAATTTTTATTTGTCCTTGGGTTAACGGGAAACAATGTGGCACATTAAAGAGTGACAGAATATGTTAACTGGGGCTCTCTTCACAAGATGCTCTTGGGGACTCCTTAAAAGATTGTGATTGAAGATTAGGAAACCTTCCAAAATTAAGTCTTTTCCAATACTGTCTGTGAGACTGAAGCTGCTTCACACAGATGCAAAAGTTTGCTTTTACTTGTGAGATACAAGCTATATAAGCACTTACGTTCCTTCAGCACACATATCACTTAATGTTAAAATATTTGAAGCATTCCTATTAAAATCCCGAGCAAAAGAAGTATGGCTGTTATGATTGCTACTATTCAACGTTATAATGGAGGTCCTGGATAATGCAGTAAGACCTGGAAAATAAGTAATGACCACTAAAAAGAAAGAGATACTATCAATATCATTTGGATTTATATAAAAATCTAAGTAGTTTTTCAGGCAGTCTTCCTTTAATTTTCTATTTGAACTCTAAGAAAATTCAGCAACATGGCAGATTCTATCTTCCTATCTAACATCCATCTATCCATCCACCCACCCGCCCATCCACCCACCCATCCATCCATCCATCCATCCACCCGCCCACTCACCCACCCACCCATCCATCCATCCACCCGCCCACTCACCCACCCATCCATTCATCCATCCACCCGCCCACTCACCCACCCACCCATCCATCCATCCACCCACCCACCCACCCACCCACTAGTGATAGTTATAAGATAAAGTTTTCTAATATGAATCTGAAGAAAACCCTAACATTTACTGAAGGATGCAAAAGAAGATTTGATAAAATAAGTATGCTATGTTTACAGCTGAAAAGTCTCAATAAATTCTTCATAAATTAATCTAAGTTCAGTGCAATCCTAATCACATTTCTATGGAACTTAACAAATTGATTCTTAAATTATTACAGAATAGGAAATGTATAAAAATAAATCAATTTTTGGAAAAATGATGGGGACATGTCTTATTAGACAACAGAATATACTATAAAGCTATAATGATGAATAGGACATGATACTGAAAATAAAATAGATAAAAGAAATATCAATGGAGGTCAAAAGAATCTGAAGATGAACTAGAGATAAATGCATATTAGACATAACATTTTCTTTAACTAAAGAAAGAGCTGGAGGCAACTGGGTAACCATCTGAGAAAAAAATAAAAGATCCATATTTAAAGTGGTCTACAAAATAAATTCCACATAAAGATAAAAACATTTATTTTCAAAGATGAAAAGCATTATTGGATTTCCACCAAGATGGCCAAATAGGAACAGCTCCAGTCTGCTCTTCCCAGCGAGAGCGACACATAAGGCGAGTGATTTCCACATTTCCAACTGAGGTACCAGGTTCATCTCACTGGGACTGGTTAGACAGTGGGTGCAGCCCAAGGAGGGTGAGCCGAAGCAAGATGGGGCATCGCCTCACTAGGGAAGCGCAGGAAGCCAGAGAACTCCCTCTCCTAGACAAGGGATGCTATTAGGGACTTTTCTCGACACTCTGGCAATCTGGCTCAGATATTGTGCTTTTCCCATTGTTTTCACAACCCGCAGACCAGGAGATTTCCTCCAGTGCCTACAAACCAGTGCCCCAGGTTTCCAGCACAAAACTGGGTCACCATTTTAGCTGCAGCAGTCTTTTTTTTCTCATACCCCAGTGGTGCCTGGAATGCCCACAAGACAGAACTGCTCATTCCCCTGAAAAAGGGAGCTGCATATGGTTGACCAAAAGGATGGAGAGGGAGACCCAGGGTCAGGTTTACTTCAAGTTTATTTCAACCTGCCAGGCTGGCTGCCTCACCACAAGCAGTGAAGGCTGCAGCCTGGCTTACAGACTATAGGGGTTATATAGGGGGTTTGCAGGTAGCTGGGTGCTATTCTAAGAAACACCGCATTTGGTTCTTAGGGGCTGACATGCTGCTTAATTGGGTTAACACCCTGGGTTCGAGAGCCAGGTTAAACCACATCCTGGAACCTAGGTGCCCTGTTACAAGGCTTGAGGCTGTGTGTTTTATGAGCTTGGCTTAGCAGGGGAGTACAGGGAAGGGGTCTATGGGCTTGCCTTGCTGTGACCCTAACATTCCAACCTTTTGTTATGTATATAAAAGAAAGGAAAAAGGGTGCCGTTTGTTTCTAGCTACTTCATGTTGAGTAGGGATGCTGGTTGTGGTGAGGCTGGCTTCAAGTTGGCAGTCCTGGAAGACCATTATGTTTTCTGATTCTGCAAAAACTGGGTAAAAAGGCTTAAGAGGCAAGGGCCAAAGGCCAAAGGAGGAGGAGAGTTATAGCAGGGCCGAGGAGAGGAAACAGCCAAGGGGCCCAGGAGCTAAGAAACCAACTGGGCCAGGCAGAACAATTTTTTTATTTTTTGGGTTTGGTCTTTGAGCCTTTTGATAGTATTTTGTACTAACCTAGATTTATTGAGGTCTAAACAGCATTGTTTATTTAAATGGAGGCACAGCCTTCCTTTTTCAGCAGTGAGGAAGTCTAGGCCTCTGCGGTTTTTGTAGGGTGACTGCCGTTGAAGAGTCTAGTTGGTTTTGGAGGTGAGTGATAGAGTTTGCTATTTCTTTTTTTAGTGATGATTCCAAGTTTTGGGAGAGCGACTGGAAATATGATAATGGCATTCTTAAGCTTCTGGCTTTTAACCTGACACTAGTTGTGATTCCAAGGGCTACTAATGAGGGAACGAACTGTGTTGTTTGTGGGTGGGCCAGTGTAGCAGGGACAGGGGGTTCTTGGTTTGGAGGGACAAGGTGAATGCTGGGCTAAGGCAGAGTAGGATGCAAGCGCCTGTACAGTTGGTAGGGAGACAGAAGTAAGTGTAGATCCACAAAAGATGCCTGCAGTGTTAATGTAAACAGAGAAGTGGATTGAGAATAGCTGCTGGAGTGTGTAGGTTTCTTGTTTGGAAGAACTTGGTCCAGCTTTAGCAACCCAGAGTGAGGAGGAGAGAACTCCTGTCTAGGGAAGAGGTTTCCATGTTTGAGAGGCAGGAGAGGAGGTATTGTGTAGGGGCTGGGTAAAGAGGTGATTAGCTTCTGGGGAAACTGAATAATTTACTTGGAGTGAGGTATGGGAAGAGGAATGGGAGGTGGTTTGAGTTGAGCCAGAGGTGGAGGTAAGGATGGTGCCTACATGTATGCTTTTTGTTGTAACAATGAAGCTTTTTTGGTGGGGGAATACTGGGGTTGGATTGTGGGGGTGATGAGGAGAGGGGCAGGGGCAGAGGAAAGGGAGGCTTCTTTTTTTTTTTTTTGCAGCACATTTTTTATTTATCATTTATTTTTACCTTTCATTTTACATCCAAAGGAGTACATGTACAAGTGTTTTACCTGGGTATATTGCATGATGCTGAGGTTTGATTTACAGATTATCTTGCCACCTACTCCATGAGCATAGATACCCAGTAGTTAGTTAGTTTTTCAGCCCCTGCCTGCCTCCCCCCATCTCCTCTCTAGTCATCCCCAGTTTCTATTTTTGCTATCTATCTTATATCAAGGAGTACCTAATGCTTAGCTCCCACTTGTAAATGAGAACATGCAGTATTTGATTTTCTGTTCCTGCATTAATTCAGTTAGGACTGTGGCCTCCAGTTGCATCCATGTTGCTGCCAAAGACCTGATTCCATTCTTTTTTTATGGCTGCATAGTATTCAGTGGTGTATAGATACCACATTTTCTTCATCCAGTCCACTCTTGATGAGTACCCAGGTTGATTCTATGTCTTTGCTATTGTGAATAGAGGTGCAGTGAACATGTGAGTACATGTGTCTTTTTGGAAAGACAATTTGTTTTCTTTTGAATATATACCCAATCATAGGATTGCTGGTAGAATGGTAGTTCTGTTTTAAGTTGAGAAATTTCCAAACTGCTTTCCACAGTGGCTGAACTAATGTGCATTCCATCAACAGTATAGAAGTGTCCCTTTCTCTGCAGCCTCACCAGGGTCTGTTGCTTTCGATTTTTGAATAATAGCCATTCTGACTGGTGTGAAATGGTATCTCGTTGTGGTTTTGATTTGCATTTCTGTGATGATTAGTGTATTAGTCTGTTCTCACACTGCTGTAAAGAAATAACTGACACTGGGTGATTTATAAAGAAAAGAGGTTTAATTTGCTCACAGTTCTGCAGGTGGTACAGGAAGAATGGCTGGGGAGGCCTTAGGAAACTTTCAGTCATGGTGGAAGGGAAGCAGGCATGTCTTCTGTGGTTGGAGCAGGAGGAAGAGGGAGCAGGGGGAGGGGCTACACAAAAGGGAGGTTTCTTTTGCTGCCTTGTCGGCCTGTTCCTTTTTGAGATTTTATTTGATCCTGTTTGGTGTCCTTGGCAGTGTATAACTCCTGCCTTAGCTGGGAGGTGTGCAGCTTGGAGGAGCTGATAAATAAGGGGACCATTAGTCATGGGGGTTCCTGCCTAGAATGGGAGTAGGACAGTGAGGCATGATAAGGGAAGAGTGTGAGAAAATGCTAATAAATAAGGAACAAGTAAGGGGTCTGGTGGCCTGTGGACATGAGATGAGTCCATCAACCTCCACAACTGAGACCTGTGGGGGATGAGTTGGTACTGAAAATTCAGGTAAAGCAGAGTAGGTGGCTTGGTATTGATTAAAAAAGAGACTTGGTATTGATTAAAAAAGAGACTGGCTTAGCTGCTACTAACAGAGTTACCCTGGGCTCCGATACAGTGATGGTGGATGGGGCCGGGGGCCCTGGGCCCCATCAGTCTTCAGTGGCTAAGCCAATAAGCTGTGGGAGTGCAAGCGATTCTTCACCTTTGTCTTGGTGAAGGGGATGCGGTCTGGAGGTACAGGCTTCTCTGTCTGCCTGAGAGGACAGTCAGACTTCCAGTGGCCTGTCTAATGGCAGATGGGACAAGGGCTTTTTGGTGCCCGTGGATTGGGACATGCCCGTGCCAAATGGCCTTCCTTCCTGCACTTGACACGTGCCACCAGAGGTGCACTGCTATCGTGTCTTTTGTGCCCCTGGGTGCCATAGCCAGGCTGTTTGGGTTGGTGAATGGCTGCTGCTAGAAGCTGGTATTTAGCACAATCTCTTTGGGCCTTGTCTGTTCTACTTTGTTCATCCTTGTTATTGAAGACCTTGAAGGCCAGATTAAGGAGGTCTTGTTGTGGGGTTTAAGGGCCATCTTCAGCCTTTTTAAGTTTGTGCTGGATGTCTGGAGCAGATTGGGAGACAAAAGGAGTGTTAAGAACTATGGTGCCTTTTCCAGGGCAGGATTAACATGGGTGTATTTTTGGAGGGCCTCTGTAAGGTGGGAAAGAAACTGGGCAAGAATTTTGTCTGCTTTCTGGGAAATTTCTTTGAGTTTTTAAAAAAAGTAATGGCCTATGGGCAGCTTTGTTAAGGCCTGCAATAAGGGAAGTAATTATATGGTTATAGGACGCTCAGCCTGGATCTGTGGGCTCGTATTCCTAGGCTGGCTTTTCCCAGGGGATGGCGGTGGCTTCTACAGGCTTAATCAGATCTTGCTGTTGAAGACTGTCAGTGTGTGCCTGCGCTGCGAGCCACACTCTTTCCTTTTCTTTTGGAAGGAGAGTAGATGACAGGAAAATAGATCACGTCAAGTGAGTTTATAATACTGAGTAAGATATTTATATTTTTTGATGTAAGTGTTTGTTTGGATTGGAGGAGAAGAACCCGAGGCACTTTTTGAGATTGGATAGAGAGAAGGGGACAGGAACGTGCACAATGCCTTCCATTCCCACCACTTCTAGAAGGGGGAGTAAGGGAGCTGGCTGCAGGGGATGCCAGGTCCAGGAACAGGTGTGGGGTGGAGAGAAGTCAGCTGGGTCAAAAGAGGATGCATTGTCCGCCAGGGCCGGGGGAACGGGTTGAGTTGGGTTTTGAGCGGGCAAGGAGGATTTGGAAAGTGGAGCAGGACTGACAGAGAGGGGGCGATTGTGGAGGGTAAAGAAAGCCTGAACATAGGGAACCTCAGACGATTTACCATTGCAGTGGCAGAAGTTGTTAAGGTCCCAGAAAATGCTGAAATTGAAAGTACCATTTTCAGGCCATTGAGAGCCATTATCTCATTTATATGGGGGCCAGGCCATATTACAGTAGAAAATTAATTTTTGGGGCCTGACTGCAGACTGGAGACCAACGGTGTCCAGATTCCAGAGACGACATCCTAAGGGGATAGTTTTAGATGGAATGGACTGGCTGGACCCTATGGTAAAAGGCCAGAAGAGGAGGAGGCTGCCAAGGAGAAGGAAGACAGGAGAGAGCATCCTCTGCCCTGTTTCCTTTACCTAAGACAGTGAATTTGGAACAGTGGCTGTTGAATTAGGCATCCCCAAGACAGGGTGTCCTTGGAGTGCTGGGACTTTTGGACAGAAAATGGACAGTTGAGGAGCCCAAACAAAGGCAAACCTCTATCCAACTTACCAGCAGCCAGGAGGTGATGATTTGGATGGAGATAACCACAGTTGGCAGTGGAGGTCTGGGGTTTCCCTCCTTTGTCTGGAAAGGGGTTCAGGATGGGGGAACTAGCCATGGGAGCAGGGAAAGAGAGAGAGAGAGAGAAAGAGTGGCCAGCACCTACTCCTGTCCCGGGTTTTGGTTCCAAAATGTAAGGTTGACTGAAAGGATGGAGAGGCAGACCCAGGGTCAGGTTTAGCAAGTTTATTTCAACCTGCCAGGCTTCTGCCTCACCCCAGGGAGTGAAGGCTGCAGCCTGGCTTGCAGCCTATGGAGGTTATATAGGGGGTTTGCAGGTAGCCAGGTGCTATTCTAAGAAAAACTGCATCTTGGTTCTTAAGGGCTGACATTCTGCTTAATTGGGTTAACATCCTGGGTTTAAGAGCCAGGTGCAACCACATCCTGGAACCTAGCTGCCCTGTTTATAAGCCTTGAGGCTGTTTTTGTTATGAGCTTGGCTAAGAAAAGAACAGGGAGGGGGTCTATGGGCTTGCCTTGCTGTGACCCTAACAGGCTGAAGCCAGGGAGCCAAATGATCTGCCTTGGCAGGTCCCACCCTAACAAAGACCAGCAAGCTAAGATCCACTGGCTTAAAATTCTCGCAGCCAGCACAGCAGTCTGAGCTTAACCTGGGACATTCGAGCTTGGTGTAGGGAAGGACGACCGCTATTGCTGAGGCTTGTATAGGTGGTTTTAACCTCACCTGTATAAACAAAGTCATTGGGAAGTTTACACAATGACTGAGTGAAGCCCACAGCAGCTCACCAAGGCCCCTGCAGGCAGACTGTCACTAGACTCCCTTCTTGCTGGGCAGGGCATTTCTGAAAAAAGGCAGCAGCCTGTCTGTTGCTTATAAATAAAGCCCCACCTTCCTGGAAAGGAGGACTTGGGAAAAAGGGCAGTTATGGGTTCAGCTTTAGCATACTTAAAAGTCCCTGCTCGGCAGCTCTGAAGGGAGCAACAGATCTCCCAGCACTGCTCTTGAGCTCTGATAAGGGACAGACTACCTCCTCAAGTGGCTCCCTGACCCCTGTGTATTCTGACTGGGAGACACCTCATACAGGACAGCTCTGGCTGGCACCTGGTGGGTACCCTTCTGGGATGAAGCTACCAGAGAAAGGAAGAGCCAGCATTCTTTGCTGTTCTGCAGCCCCCGTGGGTGATTCCCAGGCAAGCAGGGTCTGGAGTGGACCTCCAGCAAACTTCAGCAGGCCTGCAGCAGAAGGGCCTGACTGTTGGAAGGAAAACTAACAAACAGAACAAAATCGTTTCAACATCAACAGAAAGGAAGTCCACTCAGAGACCCCATCCAAAGGTCACCAACTTAAAAGACCAAAGGTAGATAAATCCATGAAGATGGGAAGAAACCAGAGCAAAAAGGCTGAAATCTCCAAAAACCAGAAAGCCTCTTCTCTTCCAAGGGATCACAACTCCTCACCAGCAAGGGAACAAAACTGGATGGAGAATGAGTTTGACAAATGGACAGAAGAAGGTTTCAAAAGGTGGGTAAATAACAAACTTCTCCAAGCTAAAGGAGCATGGTCTAACCCAATGCAAGTAAGCTAGGATCCTTGAAGAAAGGTTAGATGAAATGCTAACTAGAATAACCAGCATAAAGCAGAACATAAATGACTTGATGGAACTGAGAAACATAGCACGAGAACTTCGTGAAGCATA
>CAUYLG010072337.1:0-14692 GCA_963573385.1 Cacajao melanocephalus | reverse complement strand
CTTCAAGAAGATTTTCTGAACTTTCTTTTTTTGACATGGAATCTTGCTCTGTTGCCCAGGCTGGAGCACAGTGGCATGATCTCAGCTTGTTGTAACCTTCACCTCCCCAGTTCCAGCAATTTCTGGCTTTTTTTTTTTTTTGTATATTTATTAGAGAAGGGGTTTCATCACATTGGCCAGGCTGGTCTTAAACTTCTGACCTCAAGTGATCTGCCCCCCTTGGTCTCCCAAAGTGCTGGTATTATAGGCATGAGCCACTGCACCCATCCAAGATGCTCTGAACTCTTGTATCCAACCTTGCAATAGTTAGCAGAGTCTAGGAATAGGTAAGCACAGAGCATAGATATAGTAGCGTTTAAATTACACTTTCCAAAGCTGATTCTGAGATTCTTTATGACTAGAGGAAACAAACTTTTATTTAGACTAAAATATCCTTATAGTGGAAAGAGGCCTTCCTCTACGTTACCAGATACTCACAGCTCTACTACAGAAAATACCTGTTTTCTCATTGCCTGCTTTCCAAGCTGACTTTCATCTGCAATGTAGTCTCCAGACTGGATGTATCTCAAAACAGAGTGACCTATGCAGAGGACAGTAAGTTGACACACATGTCGTAATTTTTTCTGGGCTGACTACCCCAATGGGACTTACAAAATCAAGTTTCTGGACCTGGAATGCCCTTTATCAAATGTTTTGAACAAGCGTCATTATTTTCACAAAGGTAGCTGGATGCCAGAAGATACTGTGTCCTAGAAGGGTAGTTCTCAAAGTAGGCTCTACATTAAAATTACTCTGGGTAACTTTTCACAATACTGACACCCAGGCCACATCCCATACCAAATCAAACAGTATCCTTCAGGATAGAATACAGTATATTTTTTTTCAGACAGAATCTTACTCGGTCGCCCAGGCTGCAGTGCAGTGGTGTGATCTCGGCTCACTGCAACCTCCACCTCCCAGGTTCAAGCAGTTCTCTGCCTCAGCCTCCCAAGTATCTGGGATTACAGGCACAAGCCACCATGCCCAGCTATTTTTTTTTTTGTATTTTTAGTAGAGACGGGGTTTCACCATGTTGGCCAGGATGGTCTTGAACTCTTGACCTTGTGATCCACCCATCTCGGGCTCCCTAAATGCTGGGATTACAGGCATGAGCCACCACGCCTGGCTAGAACGCAGTATTTTTTAAACTCCCCAAGCAATTCCAATACACACCCGAGTGTGAAAAATGCTGACCTTAACAATATTTGAAACATATCTTAAGTCAAATCATAATAGTAACAACTTTGTCTTTTTATATAGTGAAAATGTGAAACCAATTAAACTTCATTGTTTTTCGTTTTTTCTTATACAAAGCCTAAATGTGAATTAAAAATAATAAAAATAGATCTTTATTTAGACTATAACCCTAAATGTTGGTGTTTGCATTTTGCTCTTTATTTACTACATTTATTTACAAATTTGGTTTTGAAAAATGAATCTGAATGGATTTACAATAAAGTAAGAGTACCACATTCCTATTGTACCTCTGGCATAGCCTTCCTTTGTAATTCTCAATAAGCTATCACAGTAACACTTAGTACTCTAATGCTAATTTGTGTCTACATTTTCATAAAAATTTAGGGAAATAAAATGGTTCATACACGTATATTTATGTCACGGGATCCTTGGGGTGTCACTTTGCCAGCTGGAAACCTTTGTGGCCAGCGGTGCCTTCTGCCTGAGTATTGCTCATACCCACTGGGCTCGTTCTGCCCACTCAACCTAGCAGGCTGCACTCAGCTTGTGCTACCAGCCTGAGTCCCACACCTGCCAAGGGTGAGCCAGGTGTGGGGCAGCGAGGGGTGTGTGGGTGAGCCAGTGTAGGGTCCAGCCATTGTGCACAGCCAGGCACATCAGCTGCTGTGGCGAGGCAGGCAGCTCCAGGCGCTGGCACAGGTGCTGGCTCCAGGTGAGGCTGCAGCTGGACCAGATGTACCTCATGTGGCTTCTACTGTGGGCACCTGCGTTTGGATGAGGGAAATGTGGTGGCACCTGGAAGCTTGGAGATGCCAAGAACTGCAGAGCCCCAAAGAGGGTGTCACAGCCCTGGGTCGGGGAGCCCCTAGTTTGAACTTCCCAGAGGGTCACAAATGTTGTCTACTTCTTGTCATCCACAACTGAGGCAAGCAGAGGAGCATGTTTCAACCTTGTCTATGTTATAGCTCTTTCAGTCCCATCATTTGGCAGGTCCTGAGTTCTTGTCTTGCACCCAGGAAGAATGAAGTATGTGGATAATGGAGGGTGAGCAAGGCATAGAGAAGCTTCATTAAGCCACAGAACGCTCTTGGGAGACCCGAAGTAGGTAGGTTTTTTCCTGCAGGCAGGTTGTCTGAGGAGTGTCCAGCTCTCAATGGAGAGGAGACCCATAGTGGACAGCTCCTACCTCAGTGGTCAGAAGACACATAGTGGCCAGCTCCTTTTTGTAGGCAGGTCATCTGGACAAGTCGAGGAGACCTAAAGTGGGTAGCTCTTTCCTGCAGCTGGTAGTCTGGACGTCTGTGTGAGTCTGGCTGAGTCTGGGTTTTTTAAGGGGCTTAGAAGGGAGGAAGTGTGTACTGACTGTTCACGGGTGGTCATGGGCGGGCCTGGAAAAAGCACTGTAAGTTCTCACTGTGGGTCACAGACTCCACCTAGAACTGGAAGTCTGATTCCCAAGCTTCAGTCCATCCCTGGCCTGAAGGTGGAGTGTCATCGTTTCACCCGGGACCTGCCCCTTTCCACCCAGGAGCCTGTCTGCTTCCTGCCATCAACATACCATCCATGGCACCAAGGCTGTTTGTGCTGAGGGACATCTGCAGTCCTGTGCCAAGTCATCCTCAGTGCATCTCCCTCTTGTGCTTGTCAGTGCCCCAACTCTGGAGGGGCCGAGCCTGGTGTGTCAGTACTACTCCCAAGTGTGTGCACACCCAGCCGGGTTGCAGCAGCACCAGGCTCGGCCACAATTTTGCATTGCCCTAGAGTGGGTGCTTGGAATAGGAAGAGGTCAGAGAGTGAGAGCAGGCACTTCCAAGGCTGCAGAGGCAGTGGGGGTTCCCAGGCCCCAAGAGCACAGGGGATGCCTGGTTTGGAGCTATGGCTGGGTGGCTGCAGCTGCACCTGGGAGTGCAGGGTCCCCGCCCTGCCAATGTGGTAGAGGACTGGATTCCTGCCTGTTCCCACTCCTGCCAGCCCAGCAGAGGCTGTGCCTCCCCTGCTATGGTTGGCATCTCCACAGCAGCTGCTCCAGATGGACTGCCACTGCCATCACTTGTATATAAATTGCTGCTCATTATTAATTACTTGGATGCATTTTCTCTATTTTTAATATTATTTTTGTGGAATAATTAGGGCTGCCTAATTGCAAATTTTCAGATAGCATGGTTTCTATTGTTAACCATGTGAATGGTACATTTTGGAGTTATGGATAGGGGAGGCTCCCTAAACGATGTGATAATAACTAATAATTATTTTTGGTGAATTTGTCTTTTCTTTGTGCTTTGTTAGAGTTTTTCTTGAAAACAGTGTTGATTCATCCTTATTTAAGGTCTCTGTCCCCCTCGCACAAAAGGCAACATATAAACAATACTTCTGGACTGTCCATTAGAAAGTCTAGAAACAGTGACACTCAATGACTGCCTGTAATTTCCCTTCCTAGCTATCTTGCCTCGGATTCTGAGAGTTCATCTTTCTGAATTACCTCATTTCAAGGTCCACATGAACTGTTCATCACCTGATACCTCGAGCTTTGCATTCTCACCTTGAATTTGCTCTTTGCAAGATTCACCAGTGTTGGCCACTTCTCCTTCCTTAATGCCCATGGCATTGCTCTTTCCTGATTCTCTTTGGAAAATAGTTTCCACCAGTTAATCCTTTTTCTCCTCCTGTTTTGGCTTACATACATAATGGTCATTGGTGCTTCCTTCCTTCATGAAGGTTTTAATCCACCCACTTGGAAACATAAGATTGCTATGTAGAGGACTCTATTCTATTTCCCTAACCTCAATTTTTATTCTAATTTTTATACTCCAATTTCAGCTGCTTTCTAGAAACCTGTATTAACTGAGCTCTTTTGTCCTCTCTTCCTTGAAAATCATTTATTGAGTAGAGCAGAATGGTTGTTGAATGCAGTGACTCATTGTCTTTGAAGGTTCCAATGCTGTGTAAAGATCCAGTGGAAAAAAGGATGAACTGAGAAATGACAAACCTAACCCCATCTCCACACCTGTAGGCATGACTTGGTGCATATAGGTGGCCTAAGGTTTTTTTTTTTTTCTCTCATGGGAAAACTGGTCAAATAGCAAAAGGATCTCTGAATGTATGACTCTCGTATTGAACCTATTAATATTATTTTGGAGAATTAAATATTTTTTTTCCTGCTGTGAATTTATTATTGTATTATCTCTTCTATACTATGGAGACTCCTCTCATTTAGTATTAATAAACCAATAGGCATCTGACAGTCTAGCTTCTCCTCAAACTTCCTTTTCTGGTGGTAGAGTTGATCAGATCCTGTGCAAGAAAACAACAAACATACGCTCCTGGAGTTCATAGAAGCATCTTGTTTATTTCCTGATTTGAGAAAGGCTGATAGAATTGCCTTCTTTCCTAAATTCCTCAGTATATTACCCTCATTGTGTGTCGATTAGGTTGGACTTCAGAGTTTTTAGTTAGTGGGCATGACAGAGCTCCTGCTTTTATGTAAGACCTCCCACTACACCGCTCACCCCTCTTTAATTTGGTAAATTGTTAGCAATTAGTACTGATTTGCTCAAAAAGGTACCAAGCCGACCACATCAGCCCTTATAAAATCAGAAACCCAAATGTTGGAAACCTTTTATTTTTCAACTTTTTTGTCTTCTTTTGCCAAAGTGTGCCACTGGGATTTCTGACCACCATCTTAAATTGCACGTGAAATGATGTAAGTAATCAGATAACCAGATAACAAAAATGGGAAGTACATGTGCGCTAGGGAGGAAAAATTATTCTGAAAATTTTAACAGTTATGCAATATTAGTTTTCCACAAATGTTTAAGAGAACAAAAAGAATAATTCCATTACTCTGAAAGGAATACATTACACCATGTTTTTTATCCTCAGATAATTAAATAACCTCTGTCAGTCCCCTCACACTGGTGGTTACTGACTGTCTAATTGTGAATACATTTCTCTCTGGCTAATAGCCAACCTACCACATGTTATTCTTCTCCTTTACTTAATATTACTTGATGATCCTCAGTTATGTGCAATGCATTATATTCCCAGGAAATTCCTTTATTCTTGACCTATTCCTTTGGCTTCCTTCGTAGATATACCAAGACACACTGCCTTTATAACATCTATACAGGGGCCTTTGAGAATTTCTATCTGGAAAACAGACTACATTATGTTTACTAAGGAATGGTTTAGACAGAAGGAAGGAACCATCTTATTTCAGGATTGAGTGGGCTCCCCTCTGTTAAAAAGCACTGCCTCGATGTGCACATTCACAGCTAATGGCGCCGCAGACAAAATCATTTTAATAATTTCATTAAGAGTGGAAATAAAGAATTGCTGGATAAAACACCTATTTACTAAATAAAAGAAATATGTGCCTGCTTTCCAGTAGACTCAACTTTTGGTGTTTACTATAGGTGGGAAGTCACTGGACAAGGGGCTCATTGCTGATTCAAAACTCAGCACAAAGAAATATATTTTCTAGTTTGTTGATTGTTTTGCTGAAATAATTAGATTAACCCCAGAAGTTTAAGTATTGAGAAATGCAGTAATTAAAAATAAATGTAATGATATTCATAGAGAATACTGAAGGTATGAGATTAATAAAGTGAGAGAAATTCATAAACAGACAGTATGGGATTTATTAGTAGTAATTTATGGTGAATCTCTATGGAATAAACCTGGAAATCTTTCCTGACAGGACTCCAGTGCTGTTGCTATATTTATGTTCTGCTTCTTGGTTTACTGGAATTCAAAGTAGCTGAATTTTTCACATATTTTCCTGCTTCTCTCTAAGACATCATTGGCAACACGCTTTACTCTCCCCTAATCACTGTTTTGGAGATTTCAACATTTTGAAGAGATAGCAAGTGGCTTCTTCTAACAAATGAAAAAAAAAAAAAATATATATATATATATATATATATTACTTCCTAACCTCTACCAACAGTTCATGTTCTAGATAATATACCTATACAGGAAGGAGCTAGCTGCAGAGTAAAGCTTATTAATTTGAAGATATTTTCTGCTTATTCACAGACAATAATACTAGAATAATCATAGGCTCTGCTCTGTCATAAGGCATGCTCTGCTTTCTCTTCAGCTGCTACTTGCACCCAGATTACTGGTCAGGAAATCAGCTGACATTCTTACATGATAGAAACATGCATGTATTTTAATGAATATACATACATACAGAAATACACACAAAGAAACACACACACAAAATTACACAGGCTTTAGCACTTTTTCCTTATATTTTATCAATCCTACTGAAATATTATATTGTATCTTGGAGTTGATGTTGAAAGCACATTTTGGATTTAAATGCAGAAGTTAAATGCCATATCCTACATGTGAGGCTGACATATAAAAGCCTTAAACGCTGCATACAGATCAGTGTGATGAATTAAGAGTGATTAAATAGCATGCTAGAGCTGGTTTGACCTAAAGAGGCACTTAGGAGCTACCTTATGAGGAGAGTAGAATTCAGAAATTAAACATAATTAAATGCCTGCCTTGTGATTATGCAGCCCTAATAGAATGCTATGGACGTGTTGAATTTTAATAACTCATAGAAGAATACATCACAGCATAAAATTGTAGACTTACAAATGTCTTTGGTTCTCCTTTATTGAATCCCCTTTTCTTATACCATCCAGGAACTGAGGTTTGCAAAGATTTAAGCAACTTATCCAAGGTCACATAGCTCTTAAATACTAGGGCTGAAGCTACAATCTCTAGCCCTTTTCCTGAAATCTTTACCATATTAACTGCCTACTAGAGTTGAACATTCACTTTCTATTGTATCACTGAAACTTATTCTCTTATCCTATGCTAGGAGGGAAAAATGTTTTAGACATGAAAGTGTCTAATAAATATGGTTAAATTTCAAAAAAATGGATCATCGATTTCATCCTCCTATAACCCTGAAAATTGCTAGCATTCATTTTTAAAGAATTATAGAAAACAATTGTGGGACATCCATCTATTTCTATATACAAATTAGGCCATAGAACAGCTTAAGAATGCATATGAGCCCTCAAGCTCAATGTCAGACTAGGCATTTTGGTTGCCATTACTTATAACTTCTATGGTCACAATTTGAACTTGATTTGAATCAAGTATTTCAGTATTCGTTGTTTTTCCAATGTTTTCAAATAGTGATTTTTAAGTTTTGTGTCTTATTAAAGGATTGAAAAGTATAATGAATAAATTATACAACTCCCTTTGTGAATATTTTATTTTTAATATGAATTAATTTATTTTCTCAGAGTTTCAATGCTGAGATAAATGTCAGCCTTGAAAAGCCCATTACAGGAGTCAGGAGACCCCTAAAATTTGATTAGTCTATTGACTGTCTAAGGAGTAATCAACAATGATTTTTGAATATTTTATTCCAATATTTTGTTTCCATTGCAGTCTCTATATGGTACTTCCCTTCTAAGCATGCCATTCATACTCACAGGTAAATCCAGAAGAGGAAGCTCCCAGTATAAGAAGGGGGTTGGATCAACAAGGCCTCCTAGGTCCTGTACAGTACCCTATGAACAACAGTACCTACAAGAGGATACCTAATTCCACAGCCTGCCACCCACAGCTTTCCTTGCTGTGGCCTCATCCTACTCACCGAATTTCATCTCAATAACTCTTACTCCCTCAGTTTTCAATAGAAAATCCCTCAGTCTTTCTCTGCTTGACTATTTCTGCTTAGTGATGTTTGCAACATGAACACATACCACACAAACAAACACACATGCACAGGCACACCTCTTCCAGACTGGGTCTGGAGTGACGCTTCATAGCAATGCTGTTACTTTCGTCACTAATTCCTTCCTATTCTGGTGCATGTTTGTACTGTGTTTCTTATCTTGATGTATTCTGTATAAAGATATTGGACTGAATTACTAGATGAAAGACTTGGAGGTTCAAAGGCAAGATTTCTAGAGGTTATGAAGGCAACGAGGATGGCAATGAACCAAATGAAAGATAAAGCACTAGGAACCACCATATTTTTTCAGTCAATGTGCTTTCTTCATAATAGGCAATATAATAGGCTTTTATCATATGTTATTCCATCTTTATAAGTATATATTTATGGTACAACCAATAGGATGTTTCCATTTTTGTATTAAAAAAGCAGAATAAACAGTTTTACCTATTATCAATATATAAAACTGATTCTTAAAGTAGAATGACCGTGTATACTAATAGCCTTACAATTAGCGTATTTTCAAACACAGACTTACGATCTGCCTATTTGCTGATGCTAAGTGGGAATTATAATCACTTCATGAATCCTATACAGATATACATTCAACATACCAAATTCATCTAGAACACCTCCTGCGGGAAACTAATATGTTTTTACTGTAATGCATGACAGCATTTTTTAAGTCCAAATTGCACCACTTTTAAATTCATGACACTCTATACCAAGGTATTATTTTTTTCTCTGAAAAAGTGGCAAATTTGATTATCCTAATTCTTATATATTTGTTCTTTTACTTAGAAATATTTTTGTCCAGGTAACTGGTTTCTTAACTTCTGTATACACCTGGAAATATTTTTAAAGTCACATTTTTGCCATATTTGGATAGCCTAGAATATATTTCATTTATTTATATTTAAATTGAAATTACACAATACTATTTTATTATAAATATGGCAGTTGGCACATTAATATGATGACCTCTGCTGTTGTGTATTTTAAAGACTGAGTGGTAAAATGAAGGAAATTATGCAATACATTTTCTTACACTTTAAAAATCCTTAAAAGCCTCTCAAATTTATTGTATAACTTTTTATGATCATTCTGAGTCAAATGAAGCAATGTTAGAGCTAAGAAAAATGAAGCTTGCTTAAGATTATGCCAAAATTAAGTCTTGGGTATAGGATTAGAACATATGTATCCACTATTTCAGCAAAATGATCTTTTCCACATACCGCCATCATTAAATGGTATTCTACTTAAATTTTACAATTTCTTATTTTTTTTTCATCAGAGATGATGGTATCAAGGTATGGGAAAGTATAAGTTTCTTACCAGAAATCTTGTTAGACACATCCTTAATCCCTCTGAGATTCAGTGTCAAATAATTCATTCATTAAAGTAGTATCTGTCAAGATGTCAGTCCTTTAAAGATGAAAATGCAAGTTAACAGATCGTCTATAAATGGTACCAGAGGTTAAGGGTGGTGGTGATGACTAGGATAATAATGTAATATTGATTTCCAGTGAATCTCTCATGAAAATTGGGTCTTCATGATTTTAAGGTGTATCTTATCAAAATAAGAAAATAGCAAAATCAGATATAAGAAATAGCCAAAATGAGGTATTAATAGCATAGAAAATATTTGAACTGTGTACCAAAATTTCTATCACAGTGAATGTATTGATGTGCTTTTTACTAGACTGCAAGTTGCTGCAGAACTCTAGGTGGCAGAGAACAAGAATGAGTGCAGAGAGAGATAGTGCTTTGGATATAAGGGAAGAAAAGAGAAGAACATAAATAATTTGTCAAAGAACTGAAATCTTCTAAATGTTAAACCCTATCCCTTTTAAACACTGGCTTTTTTAAAAGCTATATGGCTGAGTGTTTAGTGAAGCTCACACCATCCTTGGCAAAGACTGACTTTGACTTCAGATCCATAGGTTTAGTTTGCTCTCACAATCGAAGCTGAGAACACTAAATTTCCTAGTAAGAGAAGTGAAGAGAAATTACTAATAGGTTCTTTTGCTCAGCTATAAGTTAAAAAACTTGGGGGTCCCTGATACAAATATTCAGGATCATGTAATCTTAATCTCGGATACATTAAGATATTTTATAAAGCACTTTTATTTAAGTGTATTTTATTTAAGTGCAAGTTTATTTAAGAGTATTTTGTATCACAAAATTACCATATAAGTCAGGAATGTCACTCCTGGTATACACTGAAAAAATTGAAAGCAGGAGCTCAAACAGATATTCACATACCCATATTCATAGCAACATTATTTACAGTGACCAAAAGGAAGAAACATACTATGTATTCATCGAGAGTGAATGGATAAACAAAACATGTTGCATGCATACAACAGAGCCCTACTCAGACATAAAATAAATGAGATTCTGACACCTACTGCAGCATGAATGAGCCTTATGCCAAGTAAAATAAGCCAGTCACAAAAAGACAAATATTACTCTACTCATAGGAGGTACCGAGAGCAGTCACATTCATAGAGCCTGAAAGTAGGGTTGTTGTCAGGAGCTGGGGAAGGAAGCAATGGAGATTTGTTGTTTAGTGGGCCAGAGTGTCCATTTGAGAAGAACAAATTTTGGGAATGGATTGTGTTGACAGTTGCACAGGAAAGTAAACATACTTAATACCACTAAACTCAACACTTCAAAATGGCTAAAATGTGATATTTTATATTTTCCCACAATAAAACTATACTTTGTGCATTTCTTCTTTTGTCTTCTATTTTCTTGTTACAATATATTTTAACCTTAAATTCATGTCATATTTCTTACGCTATTAAGATCTCTTTCATAACACTAGTCTCAATTTCACTACACACAGTTAAGACTTTAATTGGTGTACAGTTCCTGTGGTTTGATAAATGTAGTGCTATAAACAAACAAACCTAATACATTTTAAATAGCCTAGTTGTATGTTTGTGGTTTCCAATGAATGCACTTGTGACCCAACGAGCACAACTCTCGCATAATAATTCTAAGAGTTTCGTCTGAGTTGCTTAGATGGTGACCTGGCTGTTATTGTGATAGGGCAAGAGCCCTTACCTCCTACCAGCTGGTAGGGCTGCATGTGACCTCAGCTGACCACTGCAGGAATAACCACTCCCCCAGTTCCTGCCAGGCAGACTGTAAATTCCTTTGCTGCTGAAGGTTTCAGGTAGTAGGCAGCTATAGAAAGTAATACTCCCAATCTAAACTGACTGCCATTCAAACAGTGTATGTGTCCCACTGTTGATAACTTTGTTCTTATCTTGTCCTATAAAAAACAAGAGCAATGAGAGAGAAATGAGATTCCTGCACTGTAATGTGGGAATAGTTTTCTCATTCATCAGTGTTTACTGGTCCTGGCAAACAGCTGTATGGAATGATAGGAGGCTAGGGGAGTCTTGATTTATCTTCTCTGTCTGACCTAGGATGTGTAAGTTTTCCCTTCTACAATGAAACCTCTTTCCCTCCCATCCATGTCATGTGATGTCATGTATCCCATCACAAGTCTGGTGCAAGGCAACTGGTGAATTGTCTGGACTCTCTGTTCACAACGGTGATGAGCATGAAAGATCAATGCTGGTCATAGCCTTCCCATTACTGCTTGACAGCTCTGGACTTGTTCTTTTAAATGTTATAATTTGAAATATTTTAAACTAATCATGTAAATAATTATCTACTTTTGTTTTTACCTGAGATCTCCACAACGTTTAAAAATGTCAATTTCCAATAGTTTTCCCCATTCCTCTGCATTCCTTCAGCACAGCCCCAGAAGCCTGTTTTCTATAACATGCTGAGTGTAGCTGAAGTAACTCGAAGTTCAGTGGAAATACGGGGGAATAACAGCACACCGTAGACAAAGCCCAGACAACACAACCCACTGTTAAATATGCATATAAATGTTCTTAACACTTAGTAGACTTTCTACCTGAGAATGTATTTCTCACTGAAAATCTTTCTTCAACACCTAAGCTATTTATATTTTCTGGAACCATCTTCATCTACCAGCTCATTGTCTCATAGTTCTAGAGCTCAGAACTCTCTATCAAGAAAATAAAGAAGGACTCAGAACTCTATGTCAAGAAAACAAAAAGCTCAGAAATGTTTATAATTTTATTTGCAAAGAAAGTTATTTTCCCTTTTTCCTAACTGTTTTAAATATAGAGTGAAAATTTCTCCTTAATAAAAAACTTCTAAAAAGAACTTCTAAATTAGAACTTCTAAAAAAGTTCAAAAGAAAGTTACATTAAAGAGGTTTGCTAAATTGACAAAGTTTGTGGTTACAAACTGTGCTTTATTAGCATAGAATTTGCCGTTTGGTTGAAAGTGCTCTATCTATTACTAAGTCCATAATTAATAGACAAGGACTCACTTCCCTGCAAGGTATGAGAGAGTTGATCTGATCTAGCAGGTTAAGACAATGTTTTCTGGAGTCAAAACATAGGTATAAATTCAAGCTCCTTCACTTCCTAATTGTGAAATCTGAGCAAGTTTCTTAACCTGCCTGTGCCATAGTTCTTTATTTATGAAATGGAGGTAATGATGTAACTATCTTTTATGATTGTTAAGAGAGATTGATAAATTTTAAAATGTTTTTTAAAAAACAGTGATTGGAACATAATACTCAATGAATATTTGCTTTTATTCTTATGGAGACACTTAAGATCAAACCTTCAGAATAAATTTTTAGTGCTTTCACAATACCACTTTTTATATGACAATGGGAGAAGGGTCTTCTATGGCCATAAGTTGAGTTTGATCTGATTTCTAGGTTTCTTACTTATATATTTTCTCAGCTATGGACACACTTTCTGATGTGTGTACACAGGTGACAATCACTGACTCTATCTGCATAATTTGTTTTGGGAGTGATAGTGAGACAAGAAGCAAAGCAAGTCCATGAAAAGCTCAGAATCTGAGCAGAGTTTTCAATGCAGTCACAGAGCTGGGCACAAAAATAAAACAGAATTAAAAGAGAGAGGTCTTGTTGTACACACAAGTTTTTTGGAAGAGTTGTAGATAATCACATTTCTGGTATAGATACAAAATAAAACAACCCTTGCACAGATGAAAGCACACCTGCAAATCAGCCAATCACCAATTAGGGTGAGGAGCTCTGCCCCTAGTCTACCTGTTTTATATGAGCATAAGTTATTGTCTTTGGATGAATATAATAGCATTTAATATTTAGATTTTCTACATAACATTTCATATGCAATATACAGTGAATTAAATATATGTAGTTATATTATAAGGCAAGCTTTAAGCAAAAGCTAATGTAAAACAAATAATGAATGCAACAGAGTTCTAGATAGAGTTTTGCACACATGTATAATTATAATTACTGTTTCAAAAGAGATATTAACATAGATATTTTTATGGTGAATTAAGGACTAGAAAGTAAGTAAATGGAAATATTAAGATTAAGGAAAATATAATAAACAAAATTAAGAACGCAGTTTAGACATAGCTGAGAAGGTCACTAGTAAATTGAAAGGAAGCTTAGAGAAAAATATCTAGGATAAAACTAAGATGAAAATTCAAGATAAAATTCAAAAATGTAAAAGATAAAAATATAGGGGAAAATTGAAAGAACTATATGGCACAGAGTGGAAAGTTCTACATGTTTGTAATTTGAATCCTAGAATAGGGGGAAAGAGAAAATAGGACAAAAACAAAGAATGAAGAGAAACTAAATTATAAAATTTAAAAATTGGTGATGAACTTTTAGCCACATATTAAAAAATGGCAAAAAAAATCCAAGAAAAATAATACAAAATAACAACAACATAACATCAATAGCAAAAGAAAAAAATCAAACCTATAACTAGGGTATATCAAGAAAAAAATGCAGAAAATTAAAAACAAAAAAAGTTTGAAAGCCATTCAGAGGAGAAAAAAAAGGTGGCAGTAAAACTCAGGTCTGATTACTCAACAGAAATTATGGAAATTAGAATACAATGGAATTAATTATATTTTTAAAAAGCATTTACGTGCCAACACAAAGCAATAAAGGCCTTCTGAAACAAAAACTGAGAATATTTTTCACCTGTAGACTCACACTTAAAAACAACTAAAAGTGCTATTTCAAAACAAAAATTATCCCACATGTTTACATGTGTTACACAGATTGAGTAAGAGCATGTAAACGTGTAATTATGTGGGTAAAGCAACCATAAATATCTACTGAAGCAGACAAATGATGAACAACTCCATAATATCCACAAACAAAATAATGAGTAAATATATTGCAATATATTGAGATAGCACAATACTATACAGTAATAAAAATGGACAAGTTATTGCTACTATAAAAAACAGGGATAGATTTTACAAAAATATTGTTGATCCAAGGAAAACAGATCCAAAGTAACAAACCCCCTGAAAGAATCCATTTATATAATGTTCTAAAAAGTATTTATGGTGTCAGAAGTCAGGAAAATAACTAAGGATATTTGGGAGGGGACACAGGAAGCCATCTAAAATGCTGGCAATGTTTTATGTATTGATTAATTACATGGTTGTGTTCACTTTTCATTAACATTAATTTGTGCAACTTTTCTTTTAATAGCTTTAGTGATTTTAATAGCTTTAGTGATTTTTTTTTGAAAGAAAGAAAAAGAGAGGAAAGAAAGTGAGAGTGAAAGAAAGAAAAAAAAGAATGTAAGAGAGAATGAAAGAGGAAGAGAAAGAGGGAGAGAGAACGAGATTCTTGTTCTATTGCCCAGGCTAGAATGC
>CAUYLG010072336.1:0-18181 GCA_963573385.1 Cacajao melanocephalus | reverse complement strand
TATTGGCATAAAAGAGGTTTTTAATACCCATTTTTAGACTGCATTCTAGCCTGGACAATAGAACAAGAATCCCGTTCTCTCTCCTTCTTTCTCTTCCTCTTTCTTTCTCTCTTACATTCTTTTTTTTCTTTCTTTCACTCTCACTTTCTTTCCTCTCTTTTTCTTTCTTTCAAAAATAAAATTAAAAAAAAAAAGAATAGGTGTTTGAATAATTTTTATGTAACTTTTCTGTTCCATGAAGCTACCCAGGGACAGATAGAATATTCACCTTTGTCATCCTCAACATGTGACTTCCATCTCTAGAAGGTGGCAAATCCCATTGTCTCCATATGCCAGTGAATAAGAAAGAAAGAAAAGAAGTGGATGTTGAGTAAGCACCATGGAAATGTCCATATTCCTGCTGCATGTTCCCTTGAGAAAAATTTGGTCACAATGCCACAGCTAAATGCAAGTGAGGCCAAGGAAATGTAGTGTAGCTGGGTGGCTTGTGTCTGCTCAGACATAACTGTGGGAGTGAGTTGTGAAAACAGGAGGAGGAAAAATGATATGGGGGTCCACTCGTTCATGTCTGTTACAGTGTTAGTATAGAATTTAAGATTTAAGAAAAAAAATGTATACATGCTTATACATATAATTTGAGGGTTTGTTTCTGTTGATTATAAGTAAAAGGATGTAAGTTACAATCTTTAGAGATCATTTAACTCTTTAAGGAAATAGAAAATGATATAGAGCTTGAGGTGGTATTAAAAAAAAAAAGGAAAGAAAGAGATAAATTACTCTCTTTTTCTCCTGATTTCTGATTTCCATATTTACTTCTCCCTCTGGCACAACGCAGAAACAAAACTAGGTCAGTAAAATGTTTCCATGGTATCTGAATTTTCTCTATTAAAACTAAAATACTGACACCTTTTGATGATCAGGATATCACTTACTTTAACAGTGTCAGATTTAAATTTGATGACATATTGGACAAAGAACATATAATAATCAACTATTTCATATATATTTATATATAATACATATTTTAAATCGATTTTGTTGGATCAACTAAGTATCTTTGTCTATAATCTGTGTAAGTTTTAAGATAATCAATTTTCCTCAGGCTAAAGAGTATTTCTCTGGTTCTTCTTCTACCTACTTTTTTTTTTTGTATCCCCTATCTACCTCAATTTTTTTCCCAGATAATTCTAGGAGTTTCTGAAGCATTACCAGTGCATCAACACCTTTCTTTCATGGAAATTTTTAAAGCTTTTATTCTGTTAAGGTATAGTTTCTGTCATGTTAGACCTAGTCTATATGTGGCACTGACTACTTTCTTCCCTTTAAGCTAAGATTTTTAGTGGCAAGTACATCTTTTATAGACAAACATTAAGGGGAGACAGACTGTAAGATCCTGGAGGCTCATTTTCTCTTTCTTTTCTAACAGCTTAGCAAAGAGCTGGCTCAGTAGGTCAGAATTAGCTTAATTGATAAACAGGCTGATGACCTCTGAAGACTTTTTCTAATAAGCCCTGTCCTCGTGTCAGAAAGCTTCTGTTGTAACGTGCTGGTCTGGACATGTCCTGCTGCTATGAATAAGTAGTGAATTACTAGGGTAGGTCTCTCAAGGAACCTTTTTCATGGTGTTTCTTTTTCAATTATGCCTACCCTAAGTACAGCTCTATATGAGACTTCAGTGGCTCATGTATGGTCTACTAGTTTGCTATTTGTAAGCTGTTCCCTAATAAAACCATTCCTTGATATTTGTACAAACTGGCATTATTGAGACGTGTTTTTAAGACCTTTTGTGTGATAATCATCAAAATAAGCATTATACCACCAATGCCAATTGATGATGGCAAAGACACCATCCATTTTCCAGGACACTGCAATCTACCAGAGAAGATCCTAAAAGCACCTCCACTGTGGCTGATGTTCTTTCATCACAAAGAATGCTATTCATGTCCCAGGAAACCTGCTACTGCTAATGCCTTCTACATGGAGTGTCCACTGAAATTACAGTGGGAAATCACATTAAGTTTTTAGTCATTCTGGTTTCTAAAGAGCCTTTTACCCAGGAACATTAGGTATGTTTCTAGGGGATTACCAGAGGATAAACTGATGTATGAGGCATGTGGTGCTCAAAATTCATCCCTCCTTTTTGAATGAGTTCTTGAGCTGAAGTTGTGTATCTCTCTTTAACCTAGATTGACTTTCCAGAAGGCATCATGAATCCCTGTGAGGCTGTCCCTCCAGACTTGTAGGCCTGGCTTTCCCTAAATCCTAGGGTCCATAGAGCTTCCACCTTAGGCTTAATTTCTGATATGTCCAACCAACCCCACTTGGTTGCTCCACTATCACCTGAAATGTAACACAAGAACAAAGTCATCCTCCATCAATACCCTAGTCATGAACTCTCTCTTCCTCCCAAGTTCTCTTCTAAAGTAAAAGCTAGACCAAAAACCTGCTCAAGTTCCTTGATTCTACTCTGTTCTCTCACCAAACCCATCTAAGCTTACCTTCTAAATCTCCCTTAAATCCCTTCACATAGCGTCAGCCCTGCTTATTATATCCATATCCAGAGACCACAGTCTTTCAGATGGGTCACTGCAAAAAACCCTTCAAAGTTCTTCCTGCCTTCAGTCTGTCAGCCACCAATCCATTCTTTGAGAAGTAAGCCAAGTTATCTGTAGCACAAATCTGATCACATCACTCACTTGTTTAAAATTCAGGGTTTACCTTTATTCTTAAATTAAATCCCCAAATTGTTGTTGTTTGTTTGTTTGTTTGAACAGAGTCTTGCTCTGTCACCAGGCTGGAGTGCAGTGGCAAGATCTTGGCTCATTGCAACCTCCACCTCCCAGGTTCAAGTGATTCTCCTGCCTCAGCCTTCCAAGTAGCTGGATTACAGGGGCCCACCACCACACCTGGCTACTTTTTTGTGTTTTTGGTAGAGATAGGGTTTCACCATGTTAGCCAGCTGATCTCAAACTCCTGACCTAAGGTGATCCACCAGCCTTGGACTCTCAAAGTGCTGGGATTACAGGTGTGAGCCACTGTGCCCAGTCCCCAAATTGTTAACATAACCTGTAAGGTCATGTGTGGCCAGGCTCCTACCTACTTCTGCAGCCTCATTTCTCCAACTTTTCTTTTCTATCCCTATTTTTGTCAGTAATAGCATAATTTTCCTATCATCTCCTTTGATTTTTTTCTCTCCTTCCCCCCATAAATGCAATTTTTCAGTAAGTCCTTACACTGCTTCCTTAAAAATGTATCTTAGAATCATCGCCATCCTTTTACACCTAATGCATCCACATTAGTCCCTGCTCTCATCATGTCATGCTAGTATGAGGGATTGCTGGGCTGGGAGCTTGGTCTTATGGGTGTAGGGTTCTACTGCACAAATATATCATGTTCATTCCTATGTTAATGGAATAGTCTGCCTTGTTCTCCCTAACTTTTAAAGCCCAAGCTTGAGTTATAATTCTTTCTTGAACTAAAATCAACCTAGTTCATATAATCCTAAACTGTTTTGCACATCTACATGTATCAGCAGGTATTGTAATGCTTAGCAGCAATGTTTCTTAGCTTATGGTCCTTCAGCCATTTGCAGCAACATGAGAAATTGTGGGTGTTAGTTGTTCAAATGTATTTTCAATGGTATTCCCGAGTTTTTAAGATCTAGCCTGGGATACAGTAGGCTCTCTATCCTCCCCTTTCCTTCCTTCTTCTTATCTTTACTCTTCTGCCTTCCTTTGCCATTCTGACAAATGACTCCCCTCAAAGAGGAAATAGCCTCCACTATTGCTCAAGTTGCAAAATGGAAATCAGGGACAAACAGGGCCAGGTGTTTTCAGCAGGAAAAGCTAAGCTCTGGACAGTGCATGCACCCACATGGAAGGTTCTTTATTTAGGACTCCCCTTTTGGGTCATATTTAGATGATTTCTTTCCTTTTTGGATTGTTGGTATTGTTCTTTATTTCTCTCGAAGGCAGTAGGAATGTTACGTTGACTAGGGTGTTTACCTTTTGGAGGAGTATCTCGTGTGCACATTGGATGTGGTCACATCTGCAAGGGATACTTGGAACTGTGGTGGCCATTTTGATTCCAAAGGGGAACTTACAAAGAGCAAAGCCAAGTCTTTGAGGCGGTGGGAGTGTGAAGATGCAAAAAAACACATGGATTGATGAGCTGCTGAGTTAGCCAATCCTGGAGCTGTCCAACTTTGGAACTTCTTGTTATATAAGATAATATATTTTCAACATTACTTAAGCCATTTTAGTTGAGTTTTCTAATTAGCCAAAAATATATTAATTGATAAAGAGAAAAAGAACTTAATCTATTCAAGGCAGGGTCAGGAAATTGGGTAGATTTTAAGGAAGAAGAGAAATGACATTTTCCTTAGAAGTTGTTCTGAGAGAACCTTGTCCAGAAAGATGTGAATTCAGATGTGTGGGGACAAACATAAGTAACTCAGGAAAATCTTTAAGAAAATATTTCTTAAACCAGGTAAGTTAGCACATTCAATTCTAATTTGTTACTATGATTGCTAACCAGTATAAATTTTCTCAAGAAATCTTCACACCTCTAATCAAGTAGTTTGAGTGTTTTGTGTCTGGGCTCTGCGGGAGAGAGAAATATAAAAGCATTACATTTTTTATTAAAGAATTTTAAAAAGTATGAAAGGTGGGATATGGCCCTGAAATTAGAGAGAGCTTTGTAAGTGTAAGCCTTAAACTGCAGAAGTGGCTCCAAAAACAAATGGCATAAAGCAGGAACACTTCAGTAATGGAGCTACTTGAATCTTACTTCTAATTTTCTCTCATTTCTCTGTCAGCCCTGGGAATAGTCTTTGTTTTTGGGAGTTTGGTTGGAGAGTCCGGTGGACAGAATAGTTGCCCCCATAAAATAATCTTTGTCTTTTAGCTGTCAGTAGGATTCTCTTCAACTGACCAAGAGCTCCAAGGGGAAAGATGGAGGAATGGGAGGTCAGCCAAACCAACTCCATTGAAATGAAAAAAATGACAGACATGTTGGTCAGATTGATGTCTTTCCTTAGGGCCATGAGTGTAGGAAGAAAAAAGACTTGTTATTGCTATTTCCCACCTTTCTTTGGTTGCAGGGTAACAGAGAGAAGATTCTGGGAGTGAAGATAACTTTCTCTTCTTCAGTAACCAAAATAAAGGCTAGAAATGGATCCATAGTAGAGGATGTGTTTAGATTATTCATAGACAATTTCCTCTCCTGTCCCAGGTATCATTATGTGTACTGTTCTGGACTTTCTCATTCAGTCATTCATTCAAGGGCTGGGAAAACTCATTTATGATAACGATGTCTAGACTTTTCTCCTCTACTTTAGGCAAACGTGAGCCATCAGCTAGACATTTCCCTTTGAATGGGCCTTGTTTGAGGCTCCAGATGTGCAAACTGATTTATTCATTTGCCATCCAATCCCTATTCTAAGCAGCTTTCCTTCCTGTAGGCCCTTTCTTGGGGAAACTTTTCTAATAAAAAAATCTGACTGTTATTTATTCTGCTTAGCCCTTCCTATTCCACTTCCTGAGTATCCTTCTTACTGTTCTTGATTTCTAGTCTCCAATTGCCAATGCTACAGTTTAGGGTATCACTTTATCTCTAGTTTTTAAATATAAATGTATTTAATTAAACAACAAAATAATTTTATTTATTAACACTGTGTGCTTTTGTTTGAAGCATTCTGGAGACAAAGGGGGTCAGAGCTGAAGGGAGGGGATTGATTGGGAGAGTTACAGGGATAGTGAACAAATTGAGGGTGGGATGGAATTAACCCTGGAAGATCAGCCAGAAGAGATCAAGGCCAGGAAATAGATTTCTCACTTCTCACTATATTTTTGGTCCATAGTATAGTATACCTGTCATATGGTGAGTGTTCAGTAAATATTTCTTGACTGAGTTAATAAATGAATGAATAAAGGGTAAATAAATTAGAAAAATCATTTCACTATAGGAGATCTTATGGTAAAACTAAATTCCAATATTTTAGACTTGGCTAGTGTTCCAGTTATCAATGAATTACCTCTGAGCTTCAAATCCACTACTCTTTACCCTGCTTGGACATACTGAAACTAAACTTTGTAAATCGTTCATTGCTAGCAAGCACACTATTACCATCGTAAATAGAGGGCACTGGAGGTACACTGCAGGAGGAAGGGGCTTCTTGTCCTGGTATGGAGTGCTTTTTCTTTCTGGATCATTCAGTGTCTGTCTGTAAGTGGCATTTACCCTTTGAGTGCGTCTTGTCAGCACCCCAGGTGCTGGCTTCCCAGAGAAATTCATGGGCATCCCAGAAGGTGACTTCTTTTCAAATCTTATCAGCACCCCAGTGACTGGCTTCCCAGTGAATTTTCAGTCTTCTCTGGCATCCCACCTGGCTTCCTAGTGAGTCTTACTAATGCCCTAGTGGACAGCTTCTTGGTGAATCTTGCCAGCACCCCAGTTGCCAGCTCCATCCTGGGGCACCCCAGCAAACTTCTTTCTCCAATAAGGTCTTAATCTCAGCCATGGGGAAGGCCCTCTTCCCAGTTTGTTCCTTCTTTGGGCACTCTGCTTCTACCCTAGAGTGGTGGCTGCTCTCTACATCTGCTATTTCTGTAAAATTTAGAGTTCTCTTTACCCCTCTGAGGAGTCAATATCCTGTTATTAGCTCATGTTTTTATATTGAAATTTTCCTGTTCAAATTACTAATGTGACATCTCTTTCCTGTTATGCTGTGGAGGGAGAATCTCTCATTGAGGAAAGTGAAATGTATCTTCTATGTAGATTCTCTTCCTATCACTGCAGTTGCCATCATACCAGCCTCAAGGAAGCAGAGCTCCATCAGTGAAGATGAAGTTCAAATTTTGTGGATGGGAGGGACAAGTCTTTCATGTATTGCTTGGTTCATTCTTCAATGATTAGAGAAGAGAGGATATATAATCTCTAAATAAGCAGTTGGAGCCTCACCCCCCAAAAAACTGGGATGGAGCTAAAATGGAGAGGCATCATCATCTTTCTAATAAAGTCATCTCTTCATGCATAGACTACTTAAACACATACAAAGGGAGTATGTCATTATAGAATCAAAGAGCATTAGCAATTTAAAAAGACGGAAAACAGTCACACTACTGCAAATCTTGCTGCAGGGGTTAATTATAATTTAGTTGATAACAACCATTTCATGCATTTAATTTAGAAAATGCTTACAGGAGACCAACTTTTAAGACTAAAATAATAGAAATGGACCTTGCTATGCCCTCTGAATCATCTGAAGTAATAATTAGGTCATGCTAATGAGAAAAACTCAGGATGGTACCAAAGCAATCAATAGTACAATGTACACTGAATTACTTTATTAATCATCTAACAGAATTTGTTTCCTATGCAGACACAATTTAGAAAGGTTCTAGTTTGTGTTACATTTTCCTGATGGCTTTTAAATTAAGCTTTATAGTGTGTCACAGCTGTCCCGATCCTCACCATTATCATTATCAGCAAACATTTAGTGCACACCCGCTGTGTATGCAGCACTGTCTGATTCATTAAGAGGAAGGAGCAATAATTTTCTGCCCTTGAGACAGTAAAGGGGTAATTATTTACTCTGAATACTTTAGTTCATTTACCAGTGAATGGTTAGGAGGTCTTGAAATTCAGTACTTTGAATTTTGTATAATTCCATTATCTTAGAGCAGTAACATCAGCATTTCTAGATTTGGTCTTCTCTGTTCTAGATCATAAAACAAAACATTAGCATATTGTACAAAAGTTAAAAAAATTGGTTACAGAGTAAAAATTGAAAGTCTCCCTTTAAAATATGGATGACTGTTTAGTGCTTGCTAATTGATATAATGCTGATTGTGTGCCAAGTCTGCTCTAAGCAATACTGAAAATCATGTAATATGTTGTAGAGGAAGAAACTAGAAAGGACACACAGTTAAGTGTTGGAGGCCAGGATCCAAACTTAGGAGATCTGACACTGAAGTTCATATCCTCCATCACTATGCTACATGGCTTCTCTAAGACCTCAGTCATTCCATATAATATCCACAGAGGTCGTCACTATCAACAAGGAACGTACATTCTTCTCTGCCCCAAGCTATGCATTGAATTTTGCATGTACATACATGCAATATCTTTTTATTTTTATTTTTTTTTGAGACAGAGTTTCACTTTTGTTGCCCAGGCTGGAGTGCAATGGTGCAATCTCAGCTCACCGGAACCTCCGCCTCCCAGGTTCAAGTGATGTTCCTGCCCCAGCCTCCTGAATAGCTGGGATTATAGGCATGTGCCACCACGCCCAGCTAATTTTGAATTTTTGGTACAGACAGGGTTTCTCCATGTTGGTCAGGCTGGTCTCAAACTCCCAAACTCAGATTATCCACCCACCTCAGCCTCCCAAAGTGCTGGGATTACAGGTGTGAGCCATCATGCCTGGCATACATGTCTTTTAAATATATAAATGGGTCAAATATTTAAATTTTTTTCATTAAAAATGTCTTGATGTGTATCATGTACCACATACTGATGTTTCAGTTGACAATACATATACAATGGTAGTCACATAATATTATAGTGGAGCTGCCCCATACAGGTATACCATTTTTATCTTTTATATCATTTTTTATCATGCCTTTTATGTTTATAGATGTTTAGATACACAAATACTTACCATTGTGTTATAATTACCTATAATATTCAGTACAGGGACATGCTGTGCAAGTTTGTAGCCTAGGAGCAATAGGCCATACCATATAGGCTATAGTATATAGTACACTATACCATCTGTTTGTGTAGGCATATGCTATGATGTTTGCACAATGACAAAATGAACTAAGGACACATTTCTCAGAATATACACCTATTAAGTGACATATGACTGTCTTGCCAAATATGTGTTCAAGCCATTGGGTATATATATATATATATATATATATATATATATATATATACACATACATATATTTATGTATATATATATTTAATATTCTATAATTGAGATGTATCCTTTGGACATTCTAAGATTAGTGGACACTTTAGGTATTTCCAGTTTTTTGCCCTCATATATAATACTGCATTGAACATCCTTTTGCACATATTTTTGTGCATATGTAGAATTCTGGGGAAAGATTCCTAGTAGTGAACTTATTAAGTCAAAACTTTTGTGTGGCAATGTTTTTAATTCTTATTTCCACCACCTGAAATACTGTATTTTGCTCACATACAATACAGATATGACACCATCAACATATGTGTTGTCCAACATTTCAGATGTCCAAGCTTCTTTTACTAAATTATATTTGTGTCAGATTACATATGAGAAAGAACAATGACTAATTTTTTTTTGTTTAGTGCACATATCAGTGTATTGCAAAATCACCTTCTTATTAAAGTTTGTTTGAAACCTTTAATGATATTTTACATAGAGCCAAGATCCTACCTGTCTTTTTTTTTTTTTTTTTTTTTTGAGATAGAGTCTCGCTCTCTTGCCAGGCACCAGGCTGAAGTGCGATGGCGCAATCTCGGCTCACTGCCACCTCTACCTCCCAGGTTCAAGCAGTTCTGTGCCTCAGCCTCCCAAGTAGCTGGGACTACAGGTGCGTGCCACCACGCCCAGCTAATTTTTGTATTTTTAGTAGAAACGGGGTTTCACCATGTTGGCCAGGATGGTCTTGATCTCTTGACCTCGTGATCTGCCCACCTCAGCCTCCCAAAGTGCTGGGATTACAGGCATGAGCCACCGCACCCAGCCCTACCTGTCCTTAATTAATTTTAAGTTCATCTAACAAAATCCCCACTCATAACAGAATCTCAGTTAATTTGTTTTAAGATTTTGGGGAGTCACCTTGGACTACCTCATAAGTGGTAAATCTCAACTTATCACCTCTGGGCCAAAAATTTATTGGTTTTGTGATATATACTTGTGGCTGCTATATATGAGGCAGTTTGGTTTTAGGTTAAATAAATAATTCAGATTCATACAAAACTTTTTCTTTGTAGCACAAATGTTTCATAAGAAAGACTGATGACAACAAATTGTGAATGTATTATAGATCTTCACCAGTGAAAGTATTTCTATGGAATTTTTAAGTCTGCTGCATTCATTCCTTCTCCCATTCTTTTCTCCATGCTTCTGATATTTATATAGTCAGAAACCAACTATATAAATATTTAGTGCTAATCATACTTTACTATCAATCCTTCATCAGAATTGGTGGGGGATCTTCAAATTTGGTGCAAAACATCAAAACTTTGGTGCTCTTTTCTTATGCAGCTTGTTAAATTATTAATATGTGTCACCTGAAATTTTCTAACACATATATAATCTTTTGGAAATGAATTTAAATCCCTATTATAGCTGACATCATGCTTCAAGTTTCTAAAATTCAGTAATTCCTTTGACGTAGTTAAGAATGATGAAGAAAGAAAATTAATAGGCTTTTTCTCTTATGAGAAAGAATAGGCTATGTCAAGAAGCAAGCAAACGGCAAATGAACAGCATGGATGTTGCAAAAGTTCTCTTTTGTTCTTTATTATTTTTGTCATAGGCTTAGTTTAAAGGTCAAGTAATTTGTAAGTTTTATAAGAGGAAAAACCCAGAACCACCCCCACCCAAAAACATATTTCTTCCTTTTCAGAAACAATCCTTTCTTCAATTTTCATATTTATTTTGAAATTAACCCCTATGTCCCTGTCCCTGAGTAACATGCTTAATATGTCCTTTCATGGTGTTCCAGTCTTAAGCTGTGTTTATTGACCAGAAAAAATCTTTCTTTGGAAATTTTCTTTGGAAAAGAAAAATTTCTTTGGAAAAGAAAAATTTTAACTCTCTTTTTCTTTTATCTTTACTGTTACCTCTGAATGGTAACTTTTTACTTTCATCCCCCAACATAATTTTATTTTATATACATTTTATTTTAATTTTGTATAAATATTTCATGTTTATATTTATATAACTGTGCAAATAAAATTTATGGTATATTGATGTATTACCCATGCTAATTTTTTTCTACACACAACCCTTGTTTTTTGGTATTTATTGTTTTGTTGTTGGCCTTGTCACTGCTGCTGATTGTTTGGTGTACTATGTACTTTCTATCTACTTTCAATAATTCAACCTCAATCTCATTGGCATATGTCTTACTCGTCTTCATACATTCAAATGTATCAGATATTCTGTCAGTTTTATCTTTCCAACGATATCTTTTCTCATACTGGAAGCCTAAAAATCCTGCATTTGAGAAGAAAATTCATTTATTTATTTGCTTATTTATTTTGCTAGAGGTGATGGATGTATTGACTTACATATTATCAAATAGAGTTTCAACCATTCTTCTATTTCAGAGGATGGTACCATCAATTTCTGGAGCTTTGGAAGATATGCAGATAGAATTTATTTAGGGTGGGTGGGTGGGGGGCATGCTAAATTCACTTATTTATTTTCTTTTTGTCCAAAATTTTGTTGCTATTCTCTTTTCTCCAGTCCTTCACATGTTTTTTGAGTTTGTATATTTTTAAAGTCCCTTTATTATTGTTTTAATATTGTTTTAATGGAGGTGGGGGGAATAAAAGTTGATGCCTGTGTTCAATCATTATTTTTATTCAATAGCCCCTGAGATAGTTGCTTATAATCAAAGAATTGACACCAACCCCAGTGCTCAGCAATTATTTTTATTTAGTTATATTTTGATTATAGAACCTGAGAATGCGAGGAAGTAGAATAGCTACTGCTCTAAACAGCATCCAGCCAGGGTATATTTGTGATAATCCTTTTCTTGCCTTCTTATCAGTTCCTAAAACCGTGCAAAAAAAGGTGAAGTTTGTGCCATTGAGGAATAGCAATAGAAGAAACAAGGAAAACATATTATGTCATCTGTGAACACTTCCAACATTTTATTTAGATCACATTATAGATCTAATCACATTGTAGATAAAATTATTCTCCTACCATGTTTACTTTTAGTTGAATGAAAGCTTCTCCAAGAAATTTTACTTTCCATTTTCCATCTCCTGAAGGTTGCACACTACTTGGCAGGAGGTTGGAGCACACTGAATGTGTCAGGCCTTCTTGCCTTGCTATAAAGAAGTAACCAGAACTGAGTAATTTATAAAGAAAAGAGGTTTAATTGGCTCATGGTTCTTCAGGTTGTACAGGAAGTGTGCCAGCATCTGCTTCTGACAAGGGCCTCAGGGAACTTACAGTCACAGCAAAAGGCAAAGATGAGCCAACATATAACATAGGGAGAGCAGGAGCAAGAGAACAAGTCAGGGGTGCCACACACTTTTAAACAACCAGATCTCATGTGAACTCAGAGTGAGAACTCATTAATATCACAGGGAGAGCACCACGCTATTCATGAGGAATCCATCCCTATGACAGAAACACCTCCCACCAGGCTCTACCTCCAACACTGAAGCTTGCATTTCAAAATGAGATTTGGATGGAACAAACATCCAAACAGTATCATTGAATAATGCTGAAGGAAAAAGACTGAATGGCTATCATTCCTACAAATATCATTTGCAGGGCTGTACCACTGTCATTTTTTAAGCAGCTGCTTGGTGCCCACTGTTTTCGGCAGTGTCAACAAATGCTGAAGTGTATTAGCTTCATTTTAGCCAATTCATTCACTTCAAACTATTTAAAAACTGATGCAACTCACTGCAAGGCTGGTTCCAATGTAACAATCATGATTTATTCTATGAATAACAAATGAATAGATTACATGATTCAGTTAAGAATCTAGGATGAAATATTTTTATTTGAGGAAGCTGTGAATAGGAGAAAATTATCCAAATATGACTTTGAACACCTGCTCAGTTGATAATTTTTCTTTCAAAGGAGTGATTATTAGAAAAGCAAAGCTACAGAAGAGACAATAGAGAAAAAAAGGGGTAAAATGATTCCAAAAAAAAAAAGAAAAGAAAATTTGTGAGTGGTAATGTACTTTAAAAAAAAATGGAAAAACAGAATTAGTGCTGCCAAAATGTACAAACTATTTCCCCCCATTTTTTCTCCTTGTGTGCTCACAGAGGCATTAAAAGTGAACAATATCTAAAACTTGGAATGATACGATATTTTAATCTTGAGAAAAATTCATGAGAAAGGACATTTCTCCAGGTAGCTATAATAAATTTTGGTGTTTGAACCGGGAGTATTGATTGCTCAGTGATTCTCCAAATCTGTCTTAGACATATGGTGGATTCTTGGATAGGGAATAGCACTATGGATTCAATGTTAACCATTACTTTTGTTTTCAAGAAGTTTAGCATTTTCTAAAAATGTGAGAAAACAGACAATGAGTATGTAAACATACAGATAGATGTAATAAATTTAGGTATGTATTAAGGGAGAAAGGTGATTTAGAAATGTTCTCAATCTCTCCTGCAGAGAAGAGCTCCTTAAGAAACTGTAGAGAGAAAACTTGGCAAGCTGTTTTTCTATTTTTTCTTGTTTTACTTTTAACAGCTCTATTGATATATATATATATATACTATATATATATATATATCATATATAGTATATATATATCATATATAGTATATATATATATATCATATATAGTATATATGATATATATATATACACACACTAAATAATTCCCCCTTTACAAATGTACAATTTGATTATTTTAGAAAGTTACACACTTGTGCAACCTTCACCGCAATCCAGTTTTGGAGCACTTCTCTCAAAACTTAAAAAAAAATCCCTCATCCTTGTTTATGCAGTTGCAACTTCCATTCCCAGGAAAACACTGTTAGGTTTTCTTTATACATAAATTTGACTTTTCTGGAAATTTTTCAGAAATAGAACAATACAACGTGTAGACTTGTGTATCTGCTGTCTTTCACTTAACATAATTTTTGAGGTTCATTCATGTGGTTGTATAATCAGCTTATTGCTTTTCACTGGTATTATTCCATTTCGTGGTTATACTGCATTACATTTATCCGTGCAAAAATTAATAAATATTTGGATTTGTTCTGGTTTTGGCTATTGTGAATAATGAAGTTATAAACATTCATGCACAGGTCTTTGTATGGACATATGTTTTTATTGCTCTTCTGCAGATACCTCATAGTGGAATTGCTCATTTGTAATTATCAAATTGTTTTTCAAAGGAACTATATCATTTTGCAGTGATCCCAGCTTACTGCAACTTCCACTTACTGGGTTTAAGTGATTCTCCTGTCTCAGCCTCATGAATAGCTGGGATTACAGGCACCCACCACCACACCTGGCTGATTTGTTTTTTTTTTTTTAATTTTTAGTAGAGATGGGGTTTCACCATGTTGGCCAGGGCTGGTCTTGAACTCCTGACCTCAAGCGAGCCACCCTCCTTGGCCTCCCAAAGAACTGGGTTTATAGGCATGAGCCACCATGCCTGGCCAGGAAAGGACTTTATGTTTCATAAGTTATGCTGGGATAACTAGCTACCCATATGCAGAAGATTGAAACATCTTCCCACCTCAGCCTCCCAAGTAGATGGCACCATAAATGCACATTACCATGCCAGGCTAGGTTTTTTGTTTGTTTGTTTGTTTGTTTAGAGATGGGGTTTTGCCACTTTACCCAGGCTGGTCTCAAACTCCTGAGTTCAAGCAATCTACCCATGTTGGCCTCCCCAAATGCTGGGATTATAGGCATGAGCCACCATGACTGTCAATGTACATTTTTAAGCTCTTCTTTTTCAAAATTGTTTATCTGTTTTGAGACTTCCAATCAATGAATATAATACATGTCTGCATTTATTTAGTTTTTCTTAAAATTTTCTCAATAAAATATTTTTTCAACGTACAGGTCTTGTGATGCTTTTGTCCTATTTATTTTATTCCTTTGGATGCAATTGTGAATGCAATTTTCTTAATTTCATTTTTGGATAATTTTTACCAGTATATATGTGTGTGTATGAATTTCAATATATTAATCTTATGTCCAGTGACCTTGCTAAACATATAATAAATAAATTATTGGCTCTAATATTTTTTGGTTATCTATCTTTTAGGATATTTTCAAGATTGTGTCATCTGTGAATAAAGAAAATTTGGATTTCTTCTTCTTGCCTTATTTCACTGACTAGAATCCAATATTCAATGTTGATAGAAATGATAAGGACAGATATCCTTGTATTATTCCCAATTTTAGGTAGAAAATATTCAGTGTTTCACTATTAAGTATGATGTTGCATATAGGGTTCTTTCAGATACCGATTTATCAAGTTAAGGAAGTTGCTTTTGACATTCACGGATGGTTTTTTTCCCCAGTCTTTAATGAGCTTTAGATTATGTCAAAGCTTTTTCCACATCTATTATGATAGTCATTTATTGGTCTATTATTCAATTAATATTGTAAATTATATGAATTTACTTTTGGCTGTTACAGCAACCTTGTATTCCTGGGATAAATACCACTTGCTCATGATGTATAATCTTTTTTATTTGTTTCAGGATTCACTGTGCTAATGTTTTAAAAAAAAATCAACATCGATTTTTACAAGGGATGTTGAACTGCAGTTTTTCCTTCTGAAATATCTTTGGTATTGGGGTAATATTAGCCTCATAAAATGAGATAAAAACTGCTCCTTGCTATTCCGTTTCTGCAAGAGCTTGTGTAGTATTAGGATTATTGCTTCCTTAGCAGTATCTTTTGGACATGAACTATTTTTTTTTAATTGGAACGTTAGGGTTCTATGTCTTTATTTGACATATATTTATTTATTCCACTTCATTCTATTTCTCTTTAAGAAAGATTTGATAATTTATGTCTTTCTAGGAATTTGTCCATTTTATCTAATTTATTCAATTTGTTGGCATACTGCTGTTAACAATATTCCCTTAACATTTTCTTCTAATTTCTGTGAGGTCTGTAGTGACATTCCTCTTGTATTCCTGATTGTGAAAATTTGTGTCTTCTGTTTCTCTTGATCAGTCTAAAAATAGTTTATTAAATTTGTTGTTTCTTTACAAAGAATTATCTTTTGGTTTGATTGGCTTTATGTATTTTCTCTTTTCTTGTCTATATTTTCACCTGAACTTTATTATATAATTCTTTGTACTTATTTGGATTTATTTGCTTTTTTTTTTTTTTTTTTTTTTTTGGCCAGGTTCTTGTTATTCTTGTTATGAAGGCCTGCAATTGTCATTATACATATGTTTATTTTCTTTATGAAATATAAAACATTTCTGGAACTCTGTTCCTTTTTTTTAAATTTTTCTCATTGTTTTTTACTTGGATAATTTCTTTTTCAAAATTTTAAAATTTTTATTTTTTTATTATACTTTGATCTGGGAAACATGGGTAGAACGTGCAGGTTTCTTACATAGGTATATACTTGCCATGATGGTTTGCTGCACCCATCAACCTGTCATCTACATTAAGTATTTCTCCTAATGCTATCCGTCCCCTAGGCTCCCACCCCTAAACAGGCCCCAGTGTATGATGTTCCCTTCCCTGTGTCCATGTGTTCTCATTTTTCAACTCCCACTCATGAGTGAGAACATGTGGTGTTTGGTTTTCTGTTCATGTGTTAGTTTGCTGAGAATGATGGTTTCCAGCTTCATCCATGTCCTTGCAAAAGACGTGAACTCATCCTTTTTTATGGCTGCATAGTATTCCATGGTGCATACACGCCACATTTTATTATTATTATTATACTTTGAATTCTGTGGTACATGTGCAGAATGGGAAGGTTTGTTACACAAGTATACACATGCCATGGTGGTTTGCTGCATCTATTAAACCATCATCTACCTTAGGTATTTCTCCTAATGTTATCCATCCCCTAGCTCACCATCCCCCAACAGACCCCAGTGTGTGATATTCCCTTCCCTATGTCCATGAGTTCTCAATGTTCAGTTTCCACTTATGAGTGAGAACATGTGGTGTTTGTTTTTCTCTTCTTGTGTTAGTTTGCTGAGAATAATGCTTTCCAGCTTCATCCATGTCCCTACAAAGGACATGAACTCATCCTTTTTAATGGCTACATAGTATTCCATGGTGTATATGTGCCATATTTTCTTTTTTTTTTTTGTAAAATATGTATAACATAAAATTTATGATTTTAATCAGCTTTAAGTGTACAGATCAGTGATATTTTAAGGACATTCATATTGTTGTGCAACATTCAGCACTGTATAGATTTAGGCCATTCCTTTTGACATCTGTGTAGTATTCCATTGTTAGAATGAACTATTTTATATATATATATGTATATGTATATACATATATATATACACATATATATGTATATGTATATACATATATATACACACATATATATATATACACATATATATACACATACGTATATATACTCTTTTCTTTTATACACATATATATATATATATATATATATATATATAATTGCACTTTAGGTTCTGGGGTGCATGTGCAGAACATGCAGGATTGTTGCATAGGTACATACATGGCAAGGTGGTTTGCTGCCTCCATCCCCCTGTCATCTACATTTGGCATTTCTCCACATGTTATCCCTCCCCAACCTCCCTAACCCCCACTGTCCCTCCCCTCTTCCCCCTCAACAGATCCCAGTATGTGATGCTCCCCTCCCTGTGTCCATATGTTCTCATTGTTCAACACCCATCTATGAGTGAGAACATGCGGTTTTGGATTTTTCTGTTCTGTGTCAGTTTGCTGAGAATCATGGTTTCCAGGTTCATCCATGTCCCTACAAAGAACACAAACTCATCATTATTTATGGCTGCATAGTATTCCACACTGTATATCTGCCACATTTTCCTTGTCCAGTCTATCATCAATGGGCATTTGGGTTTGTTCCAGATCTTTGCTATTGTAAACAGTGCTGCAATGAACATACATGTGCATGTGTCTTTACAAGAGAGTGATTTATAATCCTTTTGATATATACACAACAATGGGATTGCTGGGTCAAATGGAATTTCTATTTCTAGGTCCTTGAGGAAGCACCACACTGTCTTCCACAATGGATGAACTAAATTACACTCCCACCAACAGTGTTAAAGTGTTCCTATTTCTCCATATCCTCTCCAGCATCTGTGGTCTCCAGATTTTTTGATTGCCGTTCTAACTAGTATGAGATGGTATCTCAATATGGTTTTGATATGCATTTCTCTAATGACCAGTGATGATGAGCATTTTTTCATATATCTGTTGGCCTCATATATGTCTTCTTTTGAAAAGTGTCTGTTCATA
>CAUYLG010072334.1:0-26961 GCA_963573385.1 Cacajao melanocephalus | reverse complement strand
GGTTCATAGGTCCAGCAGATGGAGCTTGATAAGTGAGGAATTAAATGTGAAAATCCCCACTACAGGCATGTGTCACCATGCATGGCTAATAAAAAGTGTCATGGTCAGCAGAAAGCACCTGCAATTCTGCAGCTTTTATACAGGCTAATAAAATTAGCCACACATGGTGGTACATGCCTGTAGTTGCGGCTACACAGGAGGCTGAAGTAGAAGGGTCACTTGAGCTCAGGAGTTGGAAGCTACAGTGAGCTATGATCACTCCACTGCATTCCAGCCAGGTGACAGAGCGAGACCCTGTCTCTAAAATATATATATATATATATATATATATATATATATATATATATATATGTTTTATAGGAATATATATATATATATATAAACATATAAAAAATATATTTTATAAGGAGAGGGATGAATCATTCCTCATAACTGCAAAATGCCTGCAAGGGCTCCAGACCTCACACCCTCTCAGCCTTGTGTTCAAAGGAAAAGAGAACTTTGAGCTTCATTGGCCTGATTCAGGTTAAATTTGATCTATGAGCCAATCATGTTATCCAGGAAATGGGCAATATGATTAGCTTAGACCAGGGATTTATATATATATATATATATATATATATATATATATATATATACACACACACACACACACACACACACACACACACACACACATATACACATATGGAATAGAGAAGGAGGAAGAAATCCTAGAGGGTAGAGGAGGGAATAGGAGACGATTCTCATGAGTCTAGATTCTTAAAGATAAATACAGTAGTTTTGGGGTGGCATCGGCAAAGGCTTTCTTGAGAAAATGAAGTTAGGTAAGATCTGGAAGATGCACAGGAGTTAACTTTGGGGATGACCTTTCAGAGAGAGGGAATGGCTTGTGCAAAGACGCTGGGGTGGGATGCAACATGGAATGCTGGAGAAAAGAAGGGCAGGAAAGAGCAGCTGAAACTTGAAGGTGAGAGGCAGCATCGTGAGAGACGGGGTGGGAGGAGTGGGCAAGTCAGGCCACAGGGGACCTTGGGCCATAGTGACAAGTCTGCATTTTATTCTGGGAATGATGGTTCAGGAAAGGGCATCGGAGGCCTGAACAGGCATTTGGGTGCCTTCTGCCCCCCTGGGAATGCTGCAATGTCCCCTGAGCCCTCTCCCATCTTATCAGAGAAACTCCTCCAGCATGGAAATTTCCACACAAGGACTGAGCTGTAGCCAGGTAAACAGAATGTCATCACCTAGCCTCCCATGATAACATGAGCCACAGAGGCACAGAAGGGTGCAGAGGAGGGAGCACATTCTAGAACCATGGGGATTTCCACGACTTCCTTCACACACCAGCAACAAGCAGGCTAGGAGGGAAAGGCAGTGCCATTGCTGAGAAGTGGTAGCAGTGAGCTTGGTCCAGATTCCTGCCATGGGCCAGCTGTGTGACTGTGGGCTCGTTACTGAACTTGTCTACGCCTTGGTTTCTGCCTCTGTGAAAATGAATATAAGAACAGAGAGTGCCTCAGAAGACTGTTGAGGAATCAAGTTAGCACAAAGCCTGGTGCTTAGTGCATGCCCAGTGACTCCTCTAGCTGGGGACTGCAGTCCACCCTCAGGAAACAAAACAAAGAAAACAAAACAAACAAAAAAACCCCACGAGGACCAGGGTATGATGAGCTGCTGGGTCACAATTGTCGTTGCTATTGCCAGTATTTTATGTCTATAAATCTCTTCAATTTCTATCATTTAAGCTTTTTGGAATATCTTTTTAGTCTAAAGCTTGAAAGAAGGGTCTCCATAGTGATTAAATGTGGCTTCAAATCCCCCGATGTGGGATAGTTTTCTCCCAGTAAGGCACTCCCTATAACACCACGAATCCTGTCTGCTCGCTCCCACCCATGCCTTTGTTCACGGTATGCCTCCCTCCCTCCCAACCTGACACATCCTTTTCCTTATGTTCAAATTCTGCTAATCCTTAGGTCTAGCCTCAATCATACCACCTCCCTGAAGCTGCCTCTAAACATTCTGTTTATCTATGGAGATATCTGTCCAAAGCCTTATATTTTAGTTATTCTGTGGTTTCCATTGTGTATGTCAATTGTGTAGGTCTTGCCTCCTCTACTTTATCCTTGAAGGAAGAGAGAGAAATCCTTCCTCATAATTGCAAAATGGCTGCAAGGGCTCCAGACCTCACATCCTCTCAGCCTCGTGTTCAAAGGAAAAGAGAGCTTTGAGCTTCATTGGCCTGATTTGGGTTCAATTTGATCTATGAACCAATCTTGGTATCCAGGAAATGGGCAATATGATCAGCTTAGACCAGGGATTGGCAAGTTTTTTTTAGAGGGCCAGATTATATAATAAATATTTTAGGCTGTGAACCACATGATCTTTATTGCAACTACACAACTCTGCTGTTAGTGTATGAAAAAAGTCACAGACATAAGTAAATGAATTGGCATTGCTGTCTTTGAATAAAACTATATTTGTAAAAACAGGTGACTGACCCACAGGCTATAGTTTGCTGACTCTTGGCTTAGAAAGACCAATGAAAGTACTATTTCTGGAGCAAGAGTAGGGTCACCAACCCTTTCTAAACCCTATGGACTGATTGTATGGAGGGTCCACAGAGGAATTCAGAGTACTCTTTTACGATGAGAAAAGTTAAAGGTTGGGCAGAGAAAAACAACTTACTGACTGCAAGGTTCATTGCCACAAATAAGAATCCATGAGCCGTGAATCAGTCTCCTCAGTATCTTCAAGTAGATGAAGAGAACCAGGTTTGTCTGCTTAGAGAGCCACTTTACTCCCAGCATGTTTTCAGGAGAACACCGTGAAATGGGGAGGAGAGAGCTGACTAAAAACTCACATTAACGTATAGCCTGTATCCTTCCAAACACTTTCAAACTTAGGATTTCGAAGTCTTCCTGTGAAATAGGAAGGCCAAGCATGGTGTTGTCCTTATTTTACAGGTGATGCTTAGCCTCTAGGTATGACATGAAAAAATTGCAGAAATAAACAGCATAATCGTTTATTTTATTTTTGAGATGGAGTCTCCCTCTATCACCCAGGCTGGAGTGCAATGGCCCAATCTTGGCTCACTGCAACCTCTGCCTCCTGAGTTCAGGCAATTCTCCTGCGTCAATCTCCCAAGTAGCTGGGATTATAGGCACACACACCATGCCCAGCTAATTTTTGCATTTTTAGTAGAGACAGTGTTTCACCATGTTGGCCAGCTGGTCTCAAACTCCTGACCTCAAGTGATCCATCTGCCTCAGGCTCCCAAAGTGCCTGGCTGAAACAATATATTCTAAAAATTGGCCATTCAAGATTAGCAACCTATGTGCCACTACTCTCCACCCCTCTCATGGCAGACATCAATAGTCCATCACCACACTTCTTCCCACCGAGCTCAGATGGTGTCTCAGAATCCTTCCCACAATAGAGCAGCCAATCCCAATGCATCAGAGTTGGCACACGAGAGGAGGAAACCCATTTATTAGATTGACTGATCATGTAGTACTTGTGGAATTGCCAAGTTACTTAGCACTACCACTAGCAGCTGTTATTTATTGAGTGCTTACTATCTGCCAGGAGCTGTGCTCATCTCATTTAGTTTTTAGAATTCTAGGAACATATCACAGCTGCCATGGTACACATTACCAGTCAATTCTGGTTTCAGCCTCAGCAGCAGTGGATAATTCCCCCATGAACTTAGACTCACCTTGAGCTGACAGTCTCGGGGACTTGCTCTCTGTGTTTCTGCATTTGTCCTAGGTCATTTTTAACACTGAGCCTGCTAGGTGGCAGCCAAGCTCTGTCTAGGAGTGCAAGGACTAGCTGAATAAATACTCTAGCCTCTCATGCTCCTTGGGCATAGATCTGGGAGGTATTTCGTGCACTTCTCCAGAGGTCCCTGCAAAATCAAGACCCTGCTGCCTAGGGCAATGACTTTGAAAATACAGTCATGAAATGGCTTTCTTCCTTCTCACTTGCTCACTCTTCCTTCTTGATATCACCTTCCAAGTAAAACACCTGTACACAGGTTCATGACTAAGGCTCTGCTTTCAGGAGAACGCCAACTAGAACAATTAGGATACCAACTAGGGCAACCATGGACCCCATTTTACCTGTTAGGAAACTAACTCCAAGAATCCAGGTAACTTCTCCAGGGTCACATAGCTGCTCTTTCTGATTCTAAAGTTCATGCTCTTACCCAGCAGGCAGTTCTGTCTTACCAGTAGAATGTCAGATCACAGGTGGGCACCAAGGAGTGGTGTTCGGATATATTCAGTGCTACATTTTGGCTGGTGAAAGAAACTGGATTTGACAGAAAGGAAATTAGATAGTTTCTTTTTTCCTCCTAAAAATAAACCTACTTTCAGTCATCACATTCAGGAACAACCATGCTCACCCTAGGAAACTTGTATGTTTCAGAGTTTCTAGATAATTAAAACACTTCATTAAATTGAATATCATGAGAAGAATATGGCATAGGTAAACATTTAAAACTACACAAAGTGAAAATAATGAGGGAGCATTCCTTTGTCTTTTATTTCAGCAATTTCAACCCAGGCTGGCCCATAGAGATACAAAGAAGGGTAGAGGATGTGGCAACGTGATACTCTTCAAGGCATCATGGGAAATTCCTAGCTAGCTGGGTTGAGGTTAGAAAATGTGCCCTTTCACTGACTGTTTAGTTCTGAACGCAGGCCTGCTTGGTCCAAGGCCATTGTGGGTAGGTTCTTTCCAAATGGGCAATCGATGTCCAGTTGCCAACTCTTCTGAAGAGGAAGAAGGGCCCTAGAACTGGGATGAAAAAGCCACATTCTGAAACTGTTCCCAACTGGACAGACCCTGAGAAGGTGAGCAGCAATTAGGAGGACTTGAGTTGAAAATTCAGGAGGAATGGCCACTCTAAGAGTTTCTCAATCTGAGGCTGAAGTTAGATGTTTGTCAATTTCCAAGGATAAATAGCATACCCCAAAGTGGGAAATGGACTGGTCCCCAACTCCACTTCTGTTCCTAGCTTTCCAGCTTTCTCTTAAAACACACACACACACACACAAACACAAAGACACACGGATGAAACGTGTCACAGGGCAAGCAGTTAGCTGCCCTGCCCTTCCATTCAACAGATACCTCATTTGTAATATAAAGGAAAATGTCCTGCAGGTTAGTGATATGGGTGAGGATGTTGTAACCAGTCCATGACTGTATGACTGTGATATCTGTGCTCATACATCAATTTCCAAAGGCATATACAATTTCTCTGGGACTTCTTTGAAAGCCATTCTAAAGATTAGTTTAGGGACTATGTTGATTATTCCTTATTTGTCGTCCTCCCCACTGCTGAGTGCCCACTTCCTGTTGGGTTTGGACAATCGGAGGCACCAGCAGGAGACTGGAGGGTGAGGGAGAGAAGGCTGAGGCATTCATTCAATCACCTTTCTACTCCCTGCCTTACTGTGCAATGGCTGTCTGTCAAGGAGCCCCACTTCCAGAGATCCAGCATTTACCAGGCTCTAGTGACATCATCCCAACCCACACCCCATTAAGCCCCCGGGTGGCAACAGCTCTGAACTAACTACAGCTAGAACCAAATATTCTTTGTTTCCTTAGCCCTGCCACATCTCTGCAAAGAGTCTGCTCATTAAACCCCCTTCTGATGCACTCTTTTGAAGGTGCTACCTGTTCCTTGCTGGGGCCCTGACAGTCACAGAAGCCCTTCCTACACTATCTTGTGTGTGTCCTTCCTAACAGTACCGTTCAGAATTGTAACTAGAGCAGCTGTTTAGCAAAGCACTCAAGAGTCCAGGCATTGGAGTCAGACAGATATAGGTTTGAATCTGGCCTTTTTTCTTTCTACCCAGTCACCAACTGTGTGACTCAGTTTCTTCATTTGAAAATGAGGATAATAGATCTGACCTCTTAGAGTTTTGTACCAATTAAATGAGATGATACAAATTAAGCTTAGCAAGTGCCCACCGTGTAATAAAGGCTTGATGGTTTTTTTTACTGTTATTGTTACTATTATCATCATTGCCTCATTATTTGTCCATCTCTTTAAGTTGAGGTAAGCTCCTTAGTAATATACTCCTGTCTAATTCATCTTTTCAGCCCAGGGCCCTCAAAAATGCCTCGTACTGTAGGTGCTCAAAACATATTTGTTTTTTGTTTGTTTTGAGACTGAGTCTCGCTTTATCACCCAGGCTGGAGGGCAGTGGCATGATCTTGGCTCACTGCAACCTCTGCCTCCCGGGTTCAAGCAATTTTCCTGCCTCAGCCTCCCAAGTAGCTGGGATTACAGGCACCTACCACCATGCCCAGCTAACTTTTGTAGTTTTAGTAGAGACGGAGTTTCACCATGTTGGCTAGGCTGGTCTTGAACTCCTGACCTCAAATGATTCGCCCGCCTTGGCCTCCCAAAGTGCTGGGATTACAGGCGTGAGCCACTGTGCCCGACCTCAAAATGTGTTTATTTAATATAATAACATCATGGCAGAGACAATACCACAAGACCACCAAACTCTGCTTCATTTTCCTCCTGGCACACAAGAAGACTACATTTCCCAGCCTTCTTTGCAGCTGAGACTATGTCCCTGAGTTCTGGCCAACAGGATGTGGATGAAAGTGATGTATGTTCCTTTCTAGACTGGGCCATAAAACCTCAGCATGGTCTTCCAGTTCAAGAGCTAGCAAACATTTTCTGTAATAATAGCAAGTATTTTTGGCTTTGGGAGCCACGAGATCTCTGTCACAACTACTCAACTTTGCCACAGCAGCACAAATGAAACCACGAATGAGCATGGCTATGTTCCAATAAAACTTTATTTACACCAATAAAGGGATGGTGGACTATATTTGGCCTGCAGGTTGTAATTTGCTGAGCCCTGCTCTAGTTACTCTCCCCACTTTTAAGGAAACCTTGGAAGCCAAGCACTGCAGATGCTGACAGTGCCAAGATGGAGGGGTCTGGGTCTCTGAAAGTCTATAGGAGGCAGGGTCCCCCAGCACCATGACATGAGCAGTAATAGATACCCTTCTATTGTGTTAGGTTATTAGATACTATGGATGTTTGTTACAGCAGCAAACCTATCCTGACTCATAGATCAATGATCCAGAAACCAAATGCTCATGTTTGTAGCTGGGAAGAACAAAATATAAGAATCTAGACTGAGCCTGCTATAAGGATCATAGTAACTACAGTTAAAAAAAAGTTGACATATTCAGTATTTTGTGCTTTTTTAATCCTCATGAACACGATCTCATTTGTATCCTCATAACAATCCCACAAGGCAGGCTCAGCAGATGTCATTATCTGCATCCTATGCATAAGGAAACTGAGGCTCAGGAAGGTGAGTGACTTGCTCAAAGGCATGCTGCTGGTAAACCACAGAGCTGGGACTTCTATCAAAATATCCATTCTCCTGGGGCAGTGCACTTTCCACCACTCTAAGCAACAGTTACTATCCAGGGTATTATTTCCTTAGTTTAAATAAGACCTCAGAGACTGCCAACATTTACTGATTCTCACTGTGTGCCAGCTCCTGCTATAAGCATCTTGCATATGTCATTTCATCTGAACCTTGGAAAGGTTAAGCCACTTGCCCAACACCACTAAATTCTTAGGTGGCAAAGCTAGGATTTGAACCCAGATCACTCTAGCTTGAAATTGAATCCTCTGATAACTGAAATAAGGATTTTTAGTGGGAAAAACCTCAGCTGTTTTTAGCCTTATCATATTTTAAGGCAGTATTTAGATCATTTATTCAAAATATATTTGTAGATACTCCACCTGGTGGATTATCCACCTGCGTCAGGTGCTGTGGTAAAATCAGTGAAACATACAAGCATTCCATGTCCTTCTCTTGTGGCACTTACAGATCCGTGGAGTCTTGGTGATAGTCACCTCAGGGACAGTCCAGGCTCCAGTCACCTGTGCATGGCCTAGAAAGCCTTGGAGAGCCCCACTTGAATTCCATCAACTGCATCCTCCAAAGGAGCAGGGGTTTTCTGTTAATAAAGAAGAGGAAAAGAAATGTGAATTTGACAAAACAACAATATCATTTATAGGCGCTTAACATTGTTGGAGAAGGTGGGAATCAAAAAGGATTCCTGGAGAAGTGACATGAGTAAGTTAAGCAGGCAATGAGTGGGCAAGAGGACAATAATGGTGTTGTCAGTAAGACCACTCCAAGGAAGAAGGACAGCAGGCTTGAATGCCTGGGGGTGGGGGGAAAACGAATTTTGCTGCAGCCACAGCATGGATCAGAAAGGATGGGAATGGGGAACAAGTAAAAGAAAGAGATTAAATTGAAGAGACTGACAACGAACGGCCTTGGCTAACATGTTGAGATTTTGGACTTGATCTTGTGGGCAATGAGGAGCCAATGAAGGGAGACAAGGAGCACGACATGAGCGATCTAAGTTTAGAAAGATGACTTTGAGAAAGCCTGTCTCATTTACAGCTGTGCCTACAAGAGTGTTTGGCATATAGCAAATGCTCAAGAAATGTTGTTGGAATGGATAGCTTAAGCACAGATTGCTATGAGAACAACAGAATAGTCAACTGACTCCTAATTTCTGCTTTATTGTTTTTCTTGACCCAGAAATCAACCTAGAACTAATGTGGAAGCCAGGGTCATCAGAAGCTCTATTTCTCCCCTAGGATGAAAAGTAATGCTGAGGGTATGTTGAAAAGTGCTTTTAGATTGGGGGTTCAAAGCAGTGTAACTGATGAGAATATTATGTGTCATTTTCCTCATTCTCTCTGCTTTCAAAGGCCTCTCTCCTGCTTTATACCACATCCATCAGACACCCTCATTTTCATATCTTCGCCTTTGTAATAGCAAGTGGCTGAATGTTGCTAACTGCCTGCCCTCTATGCACAGAGGCACTGGTTCCTGGAAATGAAGGCAGCCTGCTGAACACCAGCAGCCACTGCACTGGGGATGTTTTCTTTTAGGATCAAGCTTTACCTACAAGCCTGAAAAGAAACATCATGAATGAAGATGTGCTTAGGGTCAATTCCAGACCTTCTGGGCTCAGGCAACCTTCATGACATATCAAAGTACTGGCATCCAAAGTAACATGTCATTGATGGAGACCATCTGAGTAGTTATAAAAAAGGAAGATAATTTAGGTGACACAGATCTGGGTTCAAAACTCCAGACTCTGCCACATACTAGTTGTGTGGCAACTTAATTGTGGTATGTTCTCCCCCTGAAAATGGACATATCTATTATATTCTGTAAGATTTTTGGCGAGTTTGAGTGAGCTAAAGTAGAAAAAAGTAGTCACTGTTTGGTAAAGAGTAGCCATTTATTTCTGGAGAAATTCAAGCTCATATGGTAACAATGCATGAGCCACCTTATGGGTCAGAGACACAACTGGGACAAGATGGCAGGCAAGTGGTAATTTTGGGACTCTTTTCTCTCAATGGTTCTCCCTCACCGATTTCCTCCCTAATACACTTTTTCAGATCTGTTTAAAAATTCTAAGTAGTAGATAGTATGTATGTATGTATGTATGTATGTGTGTGTGATGGGATATGGCTACAATTGTGGAATGCTGGTCAAAAAACTCTTGGAGCCCTGTCGATTGCAGGTGATAGAATCCAAGTTCAAGCCCTTATTGGTTCAAGTTCAAGCCCTTAGTACCTGGGAATGACAGGTATAGAATTGGTTTCAGCAGCCCATCCATGAGATGAGGGCTTGTTCTCTCCATCTCTAATTGTAGCTTCTCTGTTGGTCATATTCTCCCTCCAGCAGGTACTTGTTTTCCATGGCACAGTGGTTGGGGGGTGGCGGCTGACAAAGATCACAGGAAACTCTAAGCTTCTGTCATCTCAGCTTAGTGTCCTTAGAGGAAAAAGGAAACCTCTTTCTATCCATTTCAGACCATGGAAGGGCTCTGATTGGCCTGTCTTGGGTCACATGTCCACTACTTGAACCAATCACTGCAGCCAGGACATGGCATACTATACAATGACTGTGCAGGCTTGGGTCATGTGACCCATGTCACGTGATTGTTGCCATTGTGGGGTTCTGTGATTAATTGTTCCATTAGAACCACAAGGAGCTGGGGAAGCACATCCCCTAAAACCTTGCTATATGTGTGATGGGCACGTTTACCAGGAACAAAACAGAATAAAACAAACAGCAACAACAACAAAAACGGTAGAAGGGTGGCTGGGCAGACAACAATAATGGTGTTATCACTACAAACATTTCCCTGCCTCCTGCGAGGACTGGGGGATCTGTGCTTGTGTTTGTGCTTTGTAAACACCGGCTCTGTCAGGACCTGCTAGAGCTGTGGATAGAGGTTTGAGGAGCACGAGTTTGGGCTCGGACATGTCTGAGATCAAATTCCAACTTTTCTCCTTACTGGCTGCACTACTTGGAGAAAGGTACACATAACCTCTCTGAACTTCAATCTCCTCATGTGTAAAACAGAGCATAGGTGTCCTAATATGATAGTTGTGAAGGTGAAATAAAAAGTGCTTCAGTAAGTGGTAGCTAGTACAGTAATAATTACTATTATTATACCATCATCATAATTATTTTAGGGCTGATGTGAACTGATAGGAAGGGATTCTGAGAAGAGTACCCAAGAGAGGCTTGAGTCAGTGTTAAGGTTAGATTAGAGATGATCTAATTACTTCGTTTTACAGATGGGGAAACTGAGGCCCAACAGCTTGACCTGTTTACATGAGATTGAACTTAGGAACTGCAAAGATGAGTTTTTGCAGGAGACTGAGCCTGGAGCCAGTTAGCCTCGCCAACAGCATTCAGAAATTATGAGGCCACAAAAATGCTTTTTGGCTTGAAGCGTCCAAATGGGCCCCACCCATCTCACGGAGAGTCAGGCCTCCTTCTCCTTGCTACTGGCCCTTGTATTTCCAGGCTGGTGAGTACACATCTTTTTTTTTTTTTTTTTTTTTCTTTTTAAACATTCTTTGTTCTTGAAATACTTTAGGATGACTGGGTCTTTTTGTATGGGAATTAGAGTTTTGAAAACCTTGGTTTTTGGCATATGCCTCTTCCCAATACCTATATGAGTAGTTTTCTTTCACCTCCCTCCCTTCCCTTTCTTCCTCTCTCCCTTCCCTTTCTTCTTCCCTCCTTTCCCTTCCTTGCTTCCTCCCTTCCCTTCCTTCCTCCCTTCTCTTTCTTCCTCACTTCCCTTTTTTCCTTCTTTCCATCCCTCCCTTCTTTCTTCCTCTTCTCTTTTAGTATTTAAACGTACAATGCCATGTGCTAGGCACTGTGCCAAGGGTGGGGTCAAAAAATCACTCATCCTTACATTTACAGCATTTCTCAAGTTCATCTTCTATGCTTGGCATTGTGCCAAGGACCCTGGGCACCGAAGATGCAGCAGGAAACGAAGCAGACTTTGTTTCTGCTCTTACAGGGCTTACATTTGAGTGTTTTCCGTTCAAGAACCTGGACGTTTAGTTTGGGTTGTGTCTCCCTTGAGAAAGGCTGGCATTGGGGTGAGGCTGAAGAGGTGAGCAGGACCAGAGCATGGTAAGAGGTTTGGAGTTTCTTTTGAGGGCAAGGGACAGCCACTGAAGTATTTTTAGCAGATGAGGGTCATACTTGGGCTCATGTTTGAAGGGGACACTGCCCCCTGCCCACCTCTGTGGCATCATCTCACTCTCTGGGCTCCCATTCTTCTTTCTCTTACTTTCAGCAATGTGCTGTCCTACTACCTCCAGGCCTTTGCAGAAGTCTTTCCTTCCACCTGGAAAACCCTCTTCCCTTCTTTGCCTCGTGAACTCCTCATCCTTCAGTGTTCAGCTCAAATGTTCCTTACTCTGGGAAGTTTGCCCTGATTCCTACCTCCACCTTTCACTGCTGAACTAAACTAAATCCCTAATCCATGCTCTCAAAGCATCTAGTACTTTTACTTTTCCTTGCAAAGATCACAACAGAAAACAATTAGTTGTGTAATTGTTGAATTTAGTTAGTTTTTTTTTTTTTTTAATATTCTCAGCCTATAAACTTCATGTAGATAGGAGTTGAGTCTGTCTCATTCATTTTTACACTTCCAGCATCCCAGACAGTGCCTGGCATGTAGGATGCACAATAAGTAAATATTTGTTGAATTTAAAAACGGGTGGCCAAGGGAATGAGAAAGTGAGGGAGTGAATGAATGAATGAGCAAACAATAAATGAATGAGTTATCACCCATGATGCCTGAGAAGGCTGAATCCTTGGAACTCCTATGTGGTTTTTACCTGACATGATAACCCCTCCTCTGATCTAGTCTACACTATTGTTAGTTATTTTTTTGGTTTTAAAAAGGTTCAAGACCTTATGAATCACTTACTGGTTTTGCACTCACTTGCCAAGCAGAAAATGGTTTTCGTCCCTGTGTCCACTCTGATTGATTGCTCATGGTTGCCTGGAGCTCCAGGATTCAGAGACACTGGGAGGCTGCTTTGGGTTTGGTGGAGAATGCCACTATCTGTTAGCAGTGTCTGCCATGGATACCTCAGGGGAAATATATTGCCTGTTCTTCCTATTTGTTAGCCTTGGACTCCTGAAGCAACTGTCCCCTGATGGTATGGTTCCTTTGAATCCTAAAACCAATTTCTGTCTCATTATTCGGGAAACTCAGTGCTCTTTGGAAATCTGTGCTGACCTAAAATGTCATTTCTGCTGCTACAGCTTGGCATGTAGCATCTATGTGGTGGTGTTTTTTTCTCTCTCATTCTTCTCTTTTCCTTCAACTTTGGTTTCTCACAGGGTTCATCACAAGCCCCTTGAGGGACCACTTAGCCCCATCTGGAAAATGAAATTGACAAATTCAATGGATTATTTTTTATCTCTTGGGCTGAAACCAGAAAGTAAATCAATTCCCCCAGGGAGAATTTCTCAAAATGCAGTGTGAGATCAGCTGCATTCGAAACACTGGGAGTACTTACTGGTAAAAAAGCAGCTTTCTTCAACTCACCTTCTTCCCTCACCTTTCAGTTAAGCATCACATGGTGGCGTCGTCCATAAAAGGCAGTGTATGAGGTCTGGTGAGGACAAAGTGATTTCTCTGGCATTGTAAAATGAGCTGGGGGTGGAGGAGGAAAGGCTGAAGCTGCTGGTTCTCAGCTCTGCAGTTCCCAGTTTCCTTCAGCTAAATCCTACTCCACTTATTTTTAGCATGGGGCAGTGGAAAAGGCAATGGGCCAGCACCAGGAAATAGATTTCTAGTCTCAGCTCAGCTGGTTATTAGCATATGTCTTTGGGGCTTCAATTGTCTCATCTGTAAACCGAGTAAATTAACACCATTTTACCCTCAACCCCTTTGCTGAGAAAACCGCTATCACCACTATCATCCCAATCATCATCTCTTTATCATTCCCATCATCACCATTGTCACCATTATCATGCCATCATCACCATCAACATCACCATTGGATCCATTACCATCATCTCCATTACCATCATCCGCATTCTAGATACCACTACTGAGCATTTGCTATGCGTTAGGCACTCTGCCGTTCACAGTATAAGGATCTTCTCACTTAATCCCCACAACAACCCTATGAGGTATGTTTGTATTTGTTAATACTATTATTCCGGTCTTACAGATGAGGAAACCCAGGCTCAGCGAGGTGAAGCCCCACTTTCCCAGGAAGTTGTAGAGCTTGAATCAAACCTAGGCTGGGTATTGTTCTTAATGACTAAATCATGAAGTCTTTCTAAATGTTCTCTTAAGGTTCACTCTAGATTAAAAAATATCCTAGTGTCATTTCAAGTTTTGCCATCTTCTGAATACAACGAGATATTTTCTTAATGTGATATTTCCCTTAAAAACATGTTTCTTGGTAGAACAAGATGCATTAAATAATAAGGCTATTTTATGGAGCCACTGCTAGAGGACCTTCCTGGTTTTGTCCATGGGAACCTGAGGTTCACTATGCCTTGTCCATGGCCACACATCAAATTAGGGTCAGTCCAGGATGCCAGTTTTCCTCTGGGCAGGAGGAAAATTGGCAGTGAGTCCCTTGATTAATTTTCGCTGTGCTTGTAGAGAAGAACTGGAAAGCAGGGTTTGGAATCCATGAATCTGGGTTCAAAAATCTGGCTCTTTTCTCTGCTATTATATATAATCTTGTGGTTCAGCTCTCTGAGCCTCAGTTTCCTTACCTGTAAAATGGGGATCATAGTACCTACCTCATTGTGTGATCACGGGATTAATAAGATAATGTAGTCAGAGTGCTTACTTAGCATAATACCTAGCACATAATAAATGCTTGCTACATCATGATTGTAAGACCGTATTATTATTTTATGCAAAGTAGTTTATAAATATGTAATACTATATGTAATATTACTAAATTTTGTTTTGAACTAACTATCTCTCACTGCTTTTTTCTCTGCACATCATATTCCTCTACTATGCTATTCCACTAGAAGTAAAGGCCTAATATAAAGTAAACTGAACCCAGGCTTCCCTTTTTAATTCAGCTTGCAGATTTTCAGTGCAGCAAGGTATTGCTGGAGTCATGTGGCGAGGTGCCTCAAAAAGCCCTCAGTCTTGTGCCTGTGTGCAGCTGAGAAATTGACTTTTTTCCCCCCAGTCAAATTATTAATTAGTTGCCTTATTGACTAATTTCTAAGCACTCAGTCAAATTGAGTAACCAATCTAATTTGGACGGGAGAGCAGAGAAAAGCTTTAGCTCATCCATTTTTCAATTGGGTGCATTTCATTGTCTGGAAAAGAGACTTGAAATAAGGTCTCAAATCCTTGTTCAAGCATGGAAAGTCCAGGGACTGTAATTATCAGACTCTCTTATCTTCACGTCTTCCTCTACTTGATAAAACAGAGCAACAAATCCTTCTAGTTTAAAGATGGGAAGAAAGAGTTTGAAAGGCTAATACCCCTATTAAGGTTAGATGTTCCATATTGAAGGCCCACACTGTGTTAGATACTTTTATTATTAGTAATCATTATTACTGTTATGGGATTCTTATGTATTCAAACCAACTGGATATCAGGAATGGAATGAAGTGGGCTGTAGTATTTTTTAAATCTATTTTTATATAGCTCTTTGCTTTTTAGGATTCCCAAATCTTTGCAATGTCTCTAGCATCTTCAAGGACAGAAAGCAGTGAGTATTGCTGCTGTTTAAAAGTGGGATATTAAGACCCAGAAAGTCTGAGCTGTTTTCTGAAGAGTGACAAACAGTTCCCCGACTCTTTGCATTGGTAGTGATCTTAAAAACAGCCTTTGAGAGGGAAACAAAGACAAAACATCTAGGGTTTGTAGACCTGGCTACAGGGCAGGCACTTTCTCTTTCCTTTTCGGGTCATACGGATGCACAGTTTCACTTAGTGGACAAGGGCAAAACAGTCCCTATGTTCCCCTATAGGAGTGGGGCCAAGGACGGTGGCCCAAACCCCAGCCCCTTCACTGAAAATCCTCTTAGGGGAAAGCTAAAACAAACACAGCATAGTTTGGCTTTTCATTTAGGGGGAATGCCTGGCACCACCCCTCCACCCAAAACATGCTTTTGAGTTGGTTTTATTGGCTAATGAAAAGAATCATTTAATAGTCAAGAGCCAGGCAGTGACAAAGGGATTCAGGTAAATTAGTTTCAGTTCTTACGTAGACTGTCCTTCTTTGGAATCTGAGCTTTAGAAAATAAAGCCTCCCTTACCACTTATTCCCTTTACCCCTCCTTACCCCTAAGCCTTTTAAAAAGGATTTTTCTTCCCCTTTCTAAATCTCTTTAAGAAAGAGTTTCTTTTCTTTCATACAGACGGGTTACGGAATTACATTCGTCAAAATATTCTAACATCAGGGCATGAAGAAAATTCAGTGAAATTCAAATAAAGTGCATTTAAAAAAAAAAGTTGTTTTTTTGCCTGGACCCTTAAAATATGCAGAAATACACCAAAAAGAGAGCTTCAAAGTCCATTTTAATAACTACTTACCTGCCGAAAGCATTTACCCACAGCTCCCGCTTTCGCTCCAGTCCCAAATGCTTAAAGTGCAGTTAAAGTTTAAGCTTTTCGGATTAACAATCTCTTGCACAGAAGTGGCGTCTGTAAAATACAAGCCTAGTTTGCTAAAACTTCATTGTAATGAACAATTTAGTAGTAAATTAATGATTGCAAATCTACAAATGGTGTGGAACTAGAGGTTTAAATATTTAGAAAGGGCTCCTGACAATGTGTTGGGTCCTATAATTTGATTCTGGAACCGAAACTTTCATGAAGGAGTGACTCTCTATCAGTTAATGTATTTCTAGGCATAGACCAACAGAACGCCATTGATAATTCTAGGTCCCCTTCTCTCCCAGTTCTCCAGTTTTTCATTTGATCTGTGTTTTCTTTCACACTTTCTCTGTATCCCCAGCTTCTCTCAGCTCAAACACCCTGCGATTCTGCAATTCATCTCTTCTCTTGTTCGATAGTCTTCCCATTGAAAAAGAAATCCAGTTTATCTAGAGACAGCATCAGCCATTGGGATTAAAATGCAGTATATACATTTCAGGTGATGTGCAGTAAAGACCAGCAAAGGTATAAAATATACAAGGGAAAACAAAAGAAAAAAATGGCAGCCAGTCTAAGGTCGGCTAATATTTAAATAACAATTTGGTGTTTCGACATAAGAGGCTGGAAATTAGAAAACTTGAGGTTCACCCATGTGCTCTGGACTTCTAAATCTGCCATCAGTAAAGGGGCACAATGGTGTGAATTTTTAGCCAAGCATAAGTTGAACTTTGAATTTCCTGGGTTTTTGTTGGACCGTATCACAATGAAATGTTATATTCTTTTTCCCCAATTATATATCTAATTTCCTTTACAAAGAGCAAAAAATATTTTTCCCACCAGGCTACAAGAAAACACATGTTATCTTTCCCAATAGGGTATCATCTATTATTGGTTTTTTGGAAAGCTAAAAAAAATGCTTTAAACAATGTTCTAAACCCGTTTATTGTGTTTTGTCAGATGAAAAAAACTGATTTTGATTTATTATTTCATGTAGATATTATGTGGACATTTGTGTTTGACATTTCCTGAGAAATATTTCCGTCTCTGAGGTCTTTTAAAAATGCACTTTTAGAAGACTTCATTATTTTTTTTTTTCTGTGCATGTACGTGTGATGGCAGATGAGGAAGTCTTTTAAGGTTCTTCATGTTTAAGATGTTTAGTAACTTAAAATAATTTACTGGGAAATGATGAACTTTATAAAAGACCAACATAAAAAAACCAACATTTGTTGAGAGTCAATTGCTTCCAATAGCCTTTTATTAAAGCCATTTTTCTATTCTTTCTTCTTATAATTACAGAACATTTTAAATATGAGTAATTATACCTTGACATATCTTGTGATTTAAAATGGATTTTTGAGAATGACAGCAAAGTGGTTTCTGCATTTCGTAATTCAATAAAATCAAAAGCAGTTAAAAAATATGTATACAACTGGATGTGTTATTCTTTTAAAAATCAGTCGTAAACATAGACCTTTTTTGGGTGGGGAGAAGGGGTGGGTAAAATTTCAGATTGGAAGGAAGTTGTAACCCACCTCAGAAAAATCGGCCCTTTAATGAGAGAAATGAAAAAGTCTTAATCACCAAAACCCCTCCAAAATGACACTTCAAATTACATCAGAACTCTACATGGCAATGCAAAATGAGAGCCTTTCATCTGAAAAATGAAATACTTAATGATTTCAATGAGTTTGTACCTCCCCAAATTTGAGATCTGCATAACGTATTCAGCGCCTGGATTTCTTTTATATCTCTAAAATATTTATAAAAACAATCCTTTTGTTTTCTACCTGCCCCCCACTTTCAACATGAAGGTAGTTTGTTTTCTATGGTAGGAGTTGCAGAGGGCAGCGGGGGATTGAGGAAGAGCAGTGTAGTTATAGAAAGCACCAAATGGCATTTCCAAGCTATCTGAGAATATTAACGTTTGAGTGTGTCAGATCTGCCCAGAGGCAGGAGGTTTAAGATCATTTTTCTCAGCTGAGGTTTAACGATTGAATGCATTTTGTCTGAAGGAAAAAAAATGGAGGAAATGAATTTTTTTAAAAAGGTTTAAATTTACAGAGAGTGCCTAACGAACTAGTTAACATTCTTACTATCAGAAAAGTCTAAATCATTCATAAATAAACCATTTTAAACCACCTTCACCCACATGCACGGACTCTTTCTTTTAGCTCCCTTTAGCAATTTGAAGTACAGGAGATTAAAGTCCTTTGGAAATTTCCAAGGTCAGACCTCAACTAAAATAGGATTAAGGGGGTGAGGGGGGAAGAAAAAAAAATGAAGAGAAAAGTCTTATTCCCTTTTCCCCTTTCTCCTAACTATCTGAAATAAATCGGAAGTTATTTCTCAAAATCCTCCTTTCCCCTGGCCAGTGGCAGCTCTTCAAAAGCTTCTGAGATTGTTTAAGATTTTTCCTATCCCTTCCTCCCCTCATTGTAAGAAAAACAAGTAGAGTGGGGAAGGGAAGTTAAAGGTTGATGTTAGGGTCCCTTCTAGGCAGTACTCCAGGGGGCACTGTGACACTAAGAACTTTTACTGAAAGCGGCTGCTAGTTTGATCATTATTACAAGAAGAAAAATTCTGCAACGTTGCAACCATTTTCTCTTTAGATGTTCCAAACCAGTATTCCAACAAAGGAAATGAAAAAGGGAAACCCACTCTTTTCCCCCTTTTCTTTCTGTGTTCCATATGTAATATTTAATTTCTGCACCAAGGACGTACGACTTTGAATCAGAAAACACACAGAGATAAAACAGCTCTCCTGCCTACATCTCTAAATGTTTCTTTCTTTCCTCTTCTCTTCCTTCCCTCCCTTTCTTCTTTCCTCCCTTTTTTCTTTATCATCCCCCCATAAATGTTTTCCTCTTTTCCATTTTCCCTTCAACTTCTCTCTCTCCCTTCATTTCTTCCTCCCATCTTTCCTTCTCATTTCTAATTCCTCCCTACATGTAAACAACAGAAACCACAACATTTTTCCATCTACCTTGGTTGCATTTGTTCTTGCTCTTAATTTGATCCATTCTTTTACAAAGTCTTCCTGGATGCTGCTTGTCTTTTCGTTCATCAGATTTCAGCAAGGAGAGCTGTCTCAGTACATTTTGATAGATCTTAACAGTAATTACGTAGGAACTTCAAAGCAAAACTATTTATGTGCTCTCTTTTTCTATCTTTCTGCATGTGCGCATGCACACACATGCTCTCTCAATCCTAACCCCGCTAAGTCCAAACAACAACAACAACAACAACAAAATCCTTTTCAAACAGGGCAGAAAATTATGTTGAAATTAGCAGCTGGTATTTTGAATGTATGCTGATTACAGAAACCTCCCCAAATTTCTGGAGTAATTATTGAAAGAACCCTGTAAAGAAATAGAGCTTCTTATTTGACTAGTCTCCATTTAAAATGTTTTCAGTCATGCCTTGAAATGTCAACATTTTAGACAAGGGATCATGAATAACCTGCAATGATTAAAAAAAAGAAAAAGAAAAAAGAGGCTGAGAGATACATTAAATAGGACCTTCCAAAATTGAGTCTGGTGCTGACATACGATTATTCCTAAATTGAATGATTTGGTCCTAGCAAATTTATGCCTTTGAATAGGCTATTTTATGGCAAAGTACACATATTTTAAAGAAGAATTTTATGTATTTAATGTTAAAAAGCTAGACACAATTCTAGTTTTGCGTCTGCCTTAAAATAATCAGAGTTGGGCCATCAGGTTTCAAGGAAAAAACATTCATTCAATGAAATAATGAATAGAAAAGCTGGATGTTTCATTGACGAAATGTTTTCCAGGGATTTTGACTTTATTATAAATGAAGTTTTATCTCAGGAACTAAAAATACTGGAAAGGAAGGAAATCAACGAAGAGGCTGAACATACTAGGAAATATTAACCAAGTACTCCCCTTGAAGAAAGATGTGGAATTTGTAGATGCCTGTGAAAGTCTGAGCAAACTACAAACAAAAGAAACTATTAGAATCCCAAAAACTTGTTCAGTGTAGAAAGTGTATACGCATCTGACTTCTTCTTCAAGGACGTATCTTCTTCAAGGTGGATACTTTTGTGCATAACAGATCAAAACATGCATGTGTGTTTATGCAATGTATATTACTTTTCATCTCTTTGTCCAAATTTATGTAGATGGCCATCGAGGAAAACTACTACATGGTGCAGTTGGAAAGAGAGTCTTTGATTTTTGCATGTTATTGACATACTTCCTGGGAATATTACAAATAAAAACATGTCATCCATTCTTCTAAAGAAAGGCGTCTTTCTTCTCTCTATTGATTTTGGCAAATTTACTGTCTAATTTGCAACCTGAAGGAGAGGCAAAATTAACCTTAAAGAAGGACATCTAACTATGGGATTTTCTGTTTTCTCTCTAAGAAGAGGCAAAATTATTTTAAAAGGAGAACTCCCAGCATTTCCTCTGGTTTTTAAGGTACTACCAAAAACGTAATAGCCTGGAAAAAAGAAACAAGTCCATTTGATCTTAAGTAGAAATGCTTATTTTCATGGGAAATGCCTATCAACCTAATCTTAAAAGATGCCTGAAAGAGCTGAATTCTTGCTCCTTTGGCAGTGTACTAATTCATTTCAGTTTTTTCTATTTATTTTATTTTATTTTTTGCCTTTGTTGTGTTACGGTCTCGTAAACTCTCGGAGGATCATAAATCCTTTTGCAAACTGTGATATACTGATCTGGGGGTCCAGATTAAGAGTGTGTAAAACTGAAGTTTCAAAGAGTTTATTATTATTATTGATTAACATAACACTGTAGTTATGATAGTTATAATAACGAAAACAAAGATAAAAGCAATTGTAAGCAGAGTCAATCTCTCCAGATTTTTCATCTTGCCTTTAAATACCTAAAAAAAAATTGAAAAGGAGAGTTTATTTCTAAATGCCTATTCCCAATAATGGAATAATGAGTTATTAATATAGTAAAAAATTTATGTGTTCCTATGCCTGAAGCTATACCATCAGATTCTTTTGGCAGCCTTGAAATGGGGGAAACATTTAGTGGTGTGGGCTGAGAAGCAGGAAGATGTCTTATAAAAATAGTCAGCAGATGGCACTCCAGCCTCTGCTTACTAGTTTTGGACCTGATTTTGGTGCTGTGCTGTTTTTGGACATTCAGACTAGGGTAGGGACACGCACTTTGGGCCTGCTTTTGGATAGTTGAAGATACTGTCAAGAAATACAGAGAAGGAAGAAGGTAATCAAGTCAAGGAGCTGTATTTCATGGTTGCCAAGCTGGCAGGCTCTTAAGAACCTTTTGCTAGAAAGGAACCATTTATCTTCGTATGGGTGTATTTTGTCCTGCCACCTTGAGCAGAAAACAAGACTACTGCGTCCTCAGATTATTCAAGTTCTTTCAGGCATTCAGGAAAGAAATGAATTCTGTGGTTAGCGGTGTAATTACAACACCTTCACATTCCCTGTGGTAATGGAAGACATTTTATAAAAGTTTTTCTCAAATCTTTTCACAAAAATTTCTACTGAATATAAATAATCACAATAGGGATGCTGGTGGTAGTGGGAGAAAAGGGAGATGGTCGTGTATGTGTGTGTGTGCATTTGTGTGCATGTGTGTGACATTGTTAGAAATGGAAAAGTAATTGACAGATGAATATGATGTTGAATGATGAGGATACTGGTTGAAAGCAAAAGTGACATATGTTATGAAGATAGAGTCAAATTATCTGACCTAAAACTGGGGATGCATGAACCAAAATTTTTTCTTGACCACTTCTCAGTGTGAGAGGCAAGGATGGGAATTAGTTCAGAGGCCAAAAGGCTTTAAGTTCTGGGACAGTGGATGGTTGTAGAATCACTGCTACAAAGCATCTAAAGTTGGAGCAATCCTCGAAATCTAGAGGGTATTTGGCCACCAAAGTCTGTAGATAAAAGGGGAAAAAAAGGAAGTTTTCGTTTTCTTAGAGGCTTCAAGGTCTTCATAACATAGCTTCCAAGTACACTGAAAACCTCAATATACTGGAACCTGGCCAATCAGAGCCAAAGAGGCAAATAACCAGGAAACAAGTGGCTATCAGGAATGTATTAACAACAGAAATAACAAAACTTCATGATACATCCTGGAGTCAAAATAAACCAGTTCTTTGTCTCTTTTGCATTTTCTACAGCTCTAAATTTATATTAGACAGAAAAATCTATTTTTGTTTATTCAATGTATTATTGTAGAATTACAGAATAGATAGAAAAGCTGGTGGTCAAATCCAAGCCCTTACTCAAGAAATGAATTCATTCCAAAACAGAAATAATAATTGTGGATCATAGGTCCTTTGTTGGAACCAGAAACTATGGTTGGCGTTTTACATTTATCTTCTAATTTCATCTTCATCAAAATTCATGAGAGAGGTTTGTTCTCTTACTTTATAGATGAGGAAACAGTCTCAGAGAGGTTAGGTCATTTGGCCAAGATCACATAGCCTGAAAGATAAAGCTAGAGTTTGAACACCTGGGAGAGTGAGCCTCAGACCAGGAAGTTTAAGCATGGTTTTCAAGCACACATTTTGAGGCAAGAAAGAGCTCTCCATTAAAGAAATTCCACTGAATCAAAAGTCTTCTTGACCTTTCCTGGAGCAACATCCCAGGGAAGAGAGATTTGAGATATTGGGAAATGGAAGTGCAAACTTACTGTTGTAAGGAGATGCCATTTGGATGGAGGCTGAGAGAAGCCAACAATTCTTTTTCTTTTAAAAGAGTCTTAACCTGTTGCCCAGGCTGCAGTGCAGTGGTGCGATCTCAGCTCATTGCAACCTCTGCCTCCTGGGTTCAAGCAATTCTTCTGCCTCAGCTTCTAGAGAAGCTGGAATTACAGGTGTGCACCACCATGCTCGGCTAATTTTTGTATTTTTAGTAGAGACAGGGCTTCAGCATGTTGGCCAGGCTGGTCTAAAACACCTGACCATAAGTGATCTGCCCACCTCGGCCTCCCAAAGTGATGGGATTATAGGCATGAGCCACCACACCTGGCCCAACAATTCTTGTATGGCAGTGAACTTTGACCGACAAGTCTCATAGAATAGAAGGATATCAAAGCCTGCTTAGGCCAGGCATGGTGGCTCATGCCTGTAGTCCCAGCACTTTGGGAAACTGAGGCAAGAGAATTGAGACCAACCTGAGCAACATAGTGAGACACCATCTCTACCAAAAAAAAAAAAAAAAAAAAGCTGAACGAGGTCGTGCATTCCTGTAGTTCTAGTTACACAAGAGGCTGAGGCAGGAGGACTGATTAACCCCAGAATGTTGAGGCTGCAGTGAACTGTTATTGCACCACCACACTCCAGCTTGGGTGACAGAGCGAGACCCTATCTCTAAAATTAATTGATTAATTAATTAATTAAATAAAATAAAATTCTGCTTACCAGACGAAGCACCATATGGGGTAGAGTAAACCAAGGGTAAAATGAAGTTTTCTCAGGCTCAAAATTTGGAGGGGAAAAACTTCTAATTTTTCAGGCCCTCTTTCACTTTCCCCCAGCTGTCTCAGTCCTAGTTCTTTGGAAACTACTGCACAGGAGTACAACTGGAGGCCCCAGCCAAGGTCAGAGGGCCCTCCTGTCCAATAATTTCTGCCCTCGAATTGGTTTTTCTTCTGCCTTCTGTCCTCATCCCAACCTTCTCTGTGACTTTGAAGGCTCCTTCCAAGTCACTTGTCTTGGAAGCCACATTGGCTGATTAAAGCTCTGGGGCAAAGTTAGCTTGCTTGGAGAGTTACAGGCAGAGCTGTCTGGCTGGAATTACTTTGTAGGAACAAGTTGATTTCCTTGTTGGAACAATACTTCGAGAGATTGATTCTTCTGCACCCTGGGGTTGGGAGTAAGGGTTGGACTACGACTGCTTTCATTGTAACGTTCAGCACTCTGCAACCCAACCATTCTAAGGAGGAAAATTCAACATTTTCCTACCTGGATACTTCCTTCTCTAGGCTGCTCCCATTTATATATTTATTCTGTTCACGCAACAACCACTCATTGAGGGCTTATGATGTGCCAGACTCTAAGACTTGGCACATAAAGGATTCGGATCTGTTAGGGGTGATGAAGCAGGGAGTGGGCATGTTTATAATAGCGCCGTCAGTGCTGAAGGGCAGGGAAAAGCTGTAATTGTACTGAAAAGGTACTGAATTCAATTATTCCAGAGGAAGGTGGAGAGAAGGAGCAAAGGCGGCTTCCTGGAGGATGTGATATTTAAGCTGAGACCTGACACTGAGTAGATTTAACCAGGTGGAGAAAATGGGGAGAAAAAAGATCTTTCAGGTAGAGAGATGAGCACATGCACTACATGCACAGGCATTGGTGGTGAGGTGGGGATGCCCAAGATTCCATGTCAAGGCCAACTGTCCATTATCTGGATGCCAATGGGGAACTATGGAAGGGTTTAGGGTGAGGGTTTGATTCAACCAACTCCAGCTATGGCTCAGTAGATTTGGAGAATTGTATTTTCTTACAGAACATCATCTTTCCAAAATATCAGTGCCATCTCCATCCATAGCTAATGCTGTCCCAGGCTCAGGGATGCAGAGACTCAAGAGAAAAAAAGGTTGTATAGTCTCTTATTCAAAGCTGACTTGTAATGATTAAACCAAAGCAGAACACAAGGGCCAGATTGCCCATCCCAGTAGCTGCAAAATCAGGAAGAAATAAAACAAACCCAATGAAACAGTATCTTATAGATTATTCTTGGTTCTATTTCTGGGAGGGGAAGCCAGATCTCAATGAAAAATGATTCTTGGCAGTTCCCAGTGAGCAGCAGCAAGAGAAAAATTTTTAAAGACACAGATTTTTTCCCCCTCCTCCAAAGAATACCATACAGTACAAGCATCTTTTTTACAAAGACAAAACATCTTGTGTGTTGTGACCAATTTCTCATCCACATGGCTGTCCTTCCCCAATGGAAGTAATTGGGGGAGAAAGGTCTGTGGAGCACATGCTTTGATGTTTGGGGGATGGGGGAACCTTTTCAGCAAATGTCCACAGCAGACACAGTGATTGAGAAAGGCACATCCGTTTTGGAGAATGCCTGCTAATTAAATGAATGTTTTCAACTGGAAAGCATGCCTGAGCTGTTAAGATATATCCCTGATGAAGGTGGAAGGAATGCTTCAGATGTTAGCCTGAAATGGGTGTTTCCATGAACTTTTCATAGATCTTGGCCTTGTCAAGTCTCAGATATCACATCTCATTCATTAATTCATTTGCTCATTCAGCAATTGTTTGTGGAGCTCCTCTGTGCTGCGCACTGCGGTGGGTGCTGCATGTTTAGTAAGGAACAAGGCAGTCAAGCCCTTGTCCTTATGGGAGCTTGTATTCCAGTGGACAAAACAGATCTTTGTAAGAGCTCTTTTCTGCCAAGTGTTCTTCTAAACACCAAACAGAAATAAAAAAGCAATAAAACTGTGTCTTTAAAGACTGACATACTTGGATTCCAATCCAGTCTTCCCTGTTTTTCAGCCATGTGATCTTGAATAATTGCCTAGCCTTTTTCAGCCTCAGTCTCCCTATTTATAAAATGAGCATAATATTAATAACACTACCTATCTTAGAGGATGAGAGTGAATGTTAAATGATATAATGTGTGGAAAGTACCTAGTCTCATGTTTGGTCTACAGCACCAGCTTGAAACAAGTTATGTTTGTTATCAAGATCAAGAACATCAAAGCATTTTAAAATTATAAATTCATGTTTATTGTTAAAAAATCAACAAAAACAGAAGCCCCTGTAATAAATGGTAGAGGCTCTCTTATCATACCCAGTCAATTCCAACCTCTGTACTAGTGAAGGTTGTAAGTGACTACAACTCCATGGGGCTTCACTATGAAAAAGGAATCTATTGATTTACTAAGCTGAAAAGTCCAGGGCAGATCTACCCTCACATTCAACTGGGTCCAGGGCTTCAAAACAGACCATAAGCCTCTGCTTCTCTTCATCTTTCAGCTCTGATTCTTCTGCATAGGGTGGTTCATAGGCAGCCCTTGCTAGGTGGCCCTGGTAACCTTCAGACTCACCTATTCCCAGAGGAAAAAGAGCTCTTTGCTTACAGGGCTGGGCAAGGCTCAGGGTTGACTCTGATTGTCTGGCTTATGTCAAGTACCCAACATGAACCTGAGAGATGCTGTTCTCTTATTGGCCAGGTTCAGGTCACGTGTCCATTACTGGAGCTGGAGATAGTTAATTCCATACAAATCCCATGAACTGATAAGAAGAGAAGCGGGGCTAGGTTTGTTACCTAAAGATGGAGCCCTAGGTTGTCAAGACAAATAGACGTTGATTGGTACTACCCAGAAGTTGTTACCTTTGTCACCCTTTGGTATGTACACTTTCAAATGTTTTCTTTATGTATATCTTTCTATATTAGCATCTGCTGTGTGTGTATGTATATGCACACATTAAAATTATAAGTATTGTGTGTATATAGATGTATTTTTTTCCCAAAAATGGAGAGCTTGCTTTATTCACTTAACAAGCATATAAATATATTATGGCCAGCTCAGTACAGATAGATAAATTATGTTATTATTTTTATTTATTTTTAGAAAGCTCAGCTTTCTGATCTAAAATTGTGTTATTTAAAATAAGAATTTTAAAGCTGAAAGAGTCCTTGACCTAATTTAGTTCAGACACCTCCATTTTACAGATGGGGAGACTGAGGCCACTAGCTGAAAGGGTCTTGCTCAAGGTCACACAGTAAACAATTCTTCTCACCCTTCTGACCATTGTCTTCTCCTTCCCTTAACTGATTTCCAGTGACCTCAGTGAGTTCGGGGCAGCTGGAGTCTGTGAGAGAGTCTTGTATACAAATTACTGGAAGCACAAGGAGCAAGGAGAGGATTTTTTTTTTTTTTTTTTTTTTTTTTTTTTTTTTGCATCAGTGTCTTGCATGAGCGGACAATTGGTTGAACAAACGAGCGTGATCTGGCAATTTTTGTGA
>CAUYLG010072333.1:0-10776 GCA_963573385.1 Cacajao melanocephalus | reverse complement strand
TGGGCGGCAGCAGGAGGCCTGGGCATGGTGCAGCTGGCAGCAGGATGGGGGCGTGCAGCTCACCACACAGCAGGGGGGCAGGCAGGTGCCGTCCACCCGGCAATCTGGGCGGCACCACCTGATACGGGTGCTCACAGCTCCACTGCCACCCTCCTGGCCACCACCAATGCCACAGCCAGTTCCACAGGAGCTAGTCTGGCAGCAGCTTGGCTGGCAGCAGCTGGTCTGACAGCAGCTTGGCTGGCAGCAGCTGGAGCCACAGGTCCCACCAGTGGAGCAGCTGGGAAATCCGCAGAAGCTGGTCTGGCAGCAGCTTGGCTGGCAGCAGCTGGTCTGACAGCAGCTTGGCTGGCAGCAGCTGGAGTCGCAGGTCCCACCGGTGGAGCAGCTGGGAAATCCGCAGAAGCTGGTCTGGCAGCAGCTTGGCTGGCAGCAGCTGGTCTGACAACAGGCCATGGTGTCGGGATTTGGGTTGAGAGTTAGGTTGTTCAGAGGAGTTTCTGAGTTTTGGTGGTGACTTCCACACTGGCCCTTTTATATATCTGAGCCAGCTGCTGTTTACAAAATTCTTAACATATTTTCTTTGTTTTTGTTTAAATTTGTTTCTCAGTGGATCTCTGATTGGCTTACATTAAAATACTTATGACACATTGTGAGCAACAGTTTAGAAATTACTCTGTTTTATAGTTTCTTCCGGACTCCTCATATCAGTCCTTTGCTCTTTGGAGTATGTTTGTGGTTTCCCATGTTCAAAGAGTCCTTCCATCTTAATCCAAATACATGCTCTCATTTTATATATTAGTTATTCCACGTGACTATCTATCCAGACCTCTAAGGCTAAGAGTAACAATTGTGCTGTTTTATTTAACTATTATTTTTTCTTCCTGGATATAGAGGCTAAATCCTGTTGAATGTTGGATATTTGGATATCTACTGAACTGAAAGAGCACCTTTGGTCATGCATAATTCATAGATTTCACCTTGTTTTATTCCAATGTCATATTGAGTTACTGATTATAGTTCCTTTAATTTCAACCAATTTGGAACGTGTAAATATTATTCCTGTTCCAGGACAAAAACCTTTTCTTGGGAACCAAATCGACACAGTATATAGGAAGGTATCCAGCAGAATGGTTAGCTTGTGGTAGAACCTTAAATATTTATTGAATCTGATTCAATAAATGTTTATTAAATAGGTGGAGTAAAAGGCATGATTCATGGATGTCAATACCACTCATACATGATTAAAGAGAACTTTCAAGCTGTAGTACCTCTCATGAAAGAGTCTTGTTATTTACTGTAAAAAGCCTAAGAAATGTGTGTTTTCTTTTTTAAATTAAGTAGTTGAACTGGGCTAAGGAAAAAACATCTAGGAGTTATGACACTTTGAAGAATGTACTGCCATCTACTTTATTCCTCTCGGAAATTGCATAATCTTGTGTATAATCCATCATAGCTACCAATTAAAGGATAGAGGTAAGTTCTGGGAGCTTGTAAATAATGTGGAAAATGTGTTTCTTAGTATGTTCTATGTTTGCATCCTATTGTATTTTGTATATTGCACTCTAATGCCTAATGAAGAATTTAAAAATTAAATGGTAAAAGCTATTTTGTTTTGTTCTAGGTTGTGTCAACTTCTTAAGAGCACATCTTTTAAGTTGGGTTGCTAAGTACAAAATATAACAGAGCTGTTTCAGATTTCTAATGCATCTATCTGACAAATGGCAATGGTAGAACTCAGTGGGTGCTTTTATAGCTGTTTGTTCTACTGTCATTTAGACTAGAGATATACCTTATGCATACCTACATCAAATGAAGGTGAATAGTGGGAGTTGAAGCTTAGAGAGCAATTCAGGGATCAATGGGAATAATGTGAAAGTCTAAGGCATAGAAATTAAACCGAAATACTCTTGGAAAATAGGTAATATCTAGTAGATATTTTAAAATCTATTTAGAAGGCAGTACAATTTGTTTAGATGTTGGGCATCAATGAATGAGAACATCTAGTATGTTAAATGGAAGGAGACAAAAGATGGTAGAAGTACATTTAGGTAGAAATCAATAGCTTTGATCAACCTTAAAATTTTAGCTACAGGTCAACCTTTATTGGTCTAGACCTAATCATAATCGATTAAAGCATGCAAGCATTTGAATAACTATAAAAATGTATTTAATTCATGGAGCATTTTTAAGCTGATGGATTCAAGTATAATTTACTTTGTACTTAATCTTTCTGGTTTAGTCTTTATGGGTATGCCTTGGTATTATTAATAAAATGCAAATCCACTCTTGAATTCCAACTATAGGAAGACATGCTTAAAGGTAGAAGGACATAACTCAGTTTGCTTTGCACATTAAGATACATAACTTGAATTAATTGGTGATATTCAAGGAAAAACCAGGTCTGAAGATGCATGGGCATCAAGAGAGAGTTGGGGGAGCAGAGATGTCACTGAAATGATGAACTATTCCATCCTGGTCCTCTGCTCAAGCCAGGCGAGCCATCGAGAACACTGATTGACACATGTTTCAGTGAGCAAATTCAGCACATCCACAGTGTGCTAGTTAGGAGTTTCATGATCTCTGAACAGCTTAGCAACATCATGGTACTTAGCATCCAGGTAAAATTGAACAATTCTTCAGAAATCAGCACAATTTTGCTGTGCTTCCCCTTTCATCCTTAAGCGATCAACAACCTGGCTTTTAGCAGGTGGGCTCATGGCAGTGGCAGCAACAGACTGGACGGCAGCAGGACTGTCCACAGTAGGATGGGCTGCAGTGGGAGGCCTGGGTGTGGTGCAGCTGGCAGCAGGATGGGGGCATGCAGCTCTTCAGGCAGCCGGGGGGCAGACAGGTGACCTCCATGCGGCAGTCTGGGTGGCACCACCTGGTGTGGGAGCTCATAGCCCCACAGCCACCCTCCTGGCCACAGCCAATGCCACTGCCAATGCCACAGCCAGTGCCACAGTCTGGCAGCAGCTTGGCTGGCAGCAGCTTGTCTGGCAGCAGCTGGTCTCACAGCAATTTGGCTGGCAGAAGCTGGAGCCACAGGTCTCACTGGTGGAACACCTGGTCATGGTGTCAGGAATTGGGTTGAGAGCTGTGTTGTGAAGAGAGGTTTCTGAGTTTGGGCTGCACCTTCTATATCTGTACTTTCATCTGTTCCCTAGAGCTGCATATTTACCCAACATCTTTCCTTGATGTCAATTTCAATGTGAGTCTCTGGCTAATACCTGAAGTGTTTAGAAAGTTATAAATTAAACTAAAGAGCTTCTGCGCAGCAAAATAAACTATCATCAGAGTGAACAGGCAACCTATAGAACGGGAGAAATTTTTTCAATCTATCCATCTAACAAAGGTCTAACAGCCAGAATCTACAAGGAACTTAAACAAATTTGCAAGAAAAAAACAATCCCATCAAAAAGTAGGCAAAGAATATGAACAGACACTTCTCAAAAGAAGACATTCATGCAGTCAACAAACATATGAAAAAAACTCATCATCACTGGTCATTAGAGAAATGCAAATCCAAAACCACAATGAGATACCATCTCATACCAGTAGAATGGCAGTTATTAAAAAGTCAGGAAACAACAGATACTGGAGAGGATGTGGAGAAATAGGAATGCTTTTACACGGTTGGTGGGAGTGTAAATTAGTTCAACCATTGTGGAAGACGGTGTGGTGATTCCTCAAGGATCTAGAACCAGAAATGCCATTTGACCCAGCAATCCCATTACTGGGTATATACCCAAAGGATTATAAATCATTCTATTATAAAGACACATGCACAATATGTTTATTGCAGCACTATTCACAATACCAAAGACTTGGAGCAAACCCAAATGTCCATCAATGATAGACTGGATAAAGAAAATGTGGCACACATACACCATGGAATACTATGCAGCCATAAAGAATGAGTTCATGTCCTTTGCAGAAACATGAATGAAGCTGGAAACAATCATTCTCAGCAAACTAACACAGGAACAGAAAACCAAACACTGCATATTCTCACTCATAAGTAAGAGTTGAACAATGAGAACACATGGGCACAGGGAGGGGAACATCACATACTGGGGCCTGTTGGGGAGTAGGGAGCTAGGGGAGAGATAGCATTAGGAGAAATACCTAATGTAGATGAGGGGTTGATGGGTGCAGCAAACCACCATGGCACGTGTATAGCTATGTAACAAACCTGCATGTTCTGCACATGTATCCCAGAACCTAAAGTATATATAAAAACAAGATGATTTTTGTAAGTTGATCTTGTAAGTTTTGTAAGTTCATCTGTGATTTTGCTGAACTCTTTTATTATTTGAATAGTAAATTCCTTTATTAGTTCAATTAATTTTTTCTTTTTAAAATAAACTTTTAATTTTAAAATGGTTTTTGGTTTATAGAATTATTGTAAAGATAAGAGTTCCTAAATATCCCATACAAATAGATTTGTTATTTGTATTTGGATCCTTAGAATTTTCTATGTATAGAATCATGTCATAGGCAAATAAAGAGAGTTTTACTTCCTTCTTTCAAAAAAAAATTAAAAACTAAGAAAGAAAGTTATAAATAGCATTTCAACATTTCAATTGCCTGCTTTGTCCATTGTTCAATTAAGTCTCATTATGTTTCTTCTTTGCCCTCTAGACTAAATGAAGGCTCATCATGGAAGCCAATCACAGAAGTGTCTCTCTACACAAGTTGCATGAGAGACTAGCCTTGAACCAAGTGTTGCCCTGGCATGCTTTGTCATACTTGTCCTTTGATAACCTTTAGGCAATATTTATCTTAACTTACCATTTTTCCCTAAGTGGTCACTTAACCATGATCATGGTTTTCTAAACAATTTGTTTAGACGTGGAAAGACTAATAGTAGTGTCATCAAAACATGAACTATAACCTGATGTATCAACTTTCAAACGAAGTATACCTTTCTATGATGAATTTGTGCAAGTTACAGAATCCTCAGAGCTCTATCTAATATTTTTGCCTTCAGTAGTAGTCAATGTACCTATGGCTGACTAAAACCTTTAATGACTTTTGCTTATAGATTGTTTTCTGACTTTATTAAATTAAACATATATGCTAGTAATGGATACACATTGTAACAAGTCAAAGAGGACAGAGGCATATAAAGAAAAATTAACATCCTTTCCCTTCACTGAAGATGAACACATCTCTTCCAAAACTAATGCTCTGGAGGTCAACATTAAGAATTTGGTGCATATTCTTTAACATCTTTATCTCTGCTTCTGCAAATATAAATCAGCATATATACATATATATCTTCTATTTCAGTAAAATTTGGGTCTCCTACATGTTTGCACTTACAAATTTTTAATTGTGGCAAAATATACATACCATAAAATTTATGTTAACAATTTATGTTAACCATCTTAACCATTTGCAAATAGTCTTGTCATCCTTGTTGAAAATCATTTGACCACATTCACATGCAGAAGAATGAAATTAGACCGTTATCTCACATCATACACAAAAACCAACTCAGAATGGATTAAGGACTGAAATGTAAGAAAGACTCAAAATGATAAAACTATTAGAAGTAAACAGAGGAAAAGCTCCATGACTTTTGTCTGGCCAATGATATTGTGAACATGAACCGAAAGCATCAGCAAAAATAGACAAATGGGATTACATCAAACAAAAAAGCTTCTGCATAGCCAATAAAATACTATACTGAGTGAGGAGACAACCCACAGAATGGGAGAAAATATTGACAAACCACATATCTGATGAGGGGTTAATATCCAAAATATAGAAGAAACTCAAACAACTCAATTCCTGTACTAAGAAAACAAACAATCTAATTTAAAAATGGGCAAATAATCTGAATAGGCATTTCTCAAAAGAAGATCTACAAATGGCTAACAGATATATGAAAAAGTTCTCGAAATCACGAATCATCAGATAATGCAAATTGAAACCACAATGAGATATTGTCTCATATCTGTTATAATGATTATTATCAAAAAGACAAAAAGATAACAAGTGTGGGAGAGGAAGTGGAGAAAAGAGAACTCTGGTACACTGTAGGTGGAAATGTAAATTAGTACAGCCATTATGGAAAACAATATGAAGATTCCTCAAAAAATTAAAAATAGAACTATCATATAATCAAGCAATCCCACTTCTGTGTATATACCCAAAAGAAACTAAATCAGTATTTTGAAGAGACATCTGCATTCCCATGTTCATTGCAGCATTATTCCCAATAGCCAAGGTATGGAAGCAACCTAAGTGTCCATGTCCATCATTGAATGAGTGGATAAAGAAAATGTGATACACACACACACACACTCTCACACACTGAAATATTATTAGTCATAAAATAAGGAAATTCTGTTATTTGGGGTAACATAGATGAAACTTGAGAACATTATACTAAATGAAATAAGTCAGACATGAAAAAGACTAATAATACATTTTCTCACTTACATGTAGAATATAAAAAACTTGAACTCATAGAAGTAGAAAGTAGAATGGTGGTTACCAGGGGCTAGGGTGGTGGTGGAGTGTTTTCAGGACATGTCGGTCAAAAGATTACAAAATTTCGGTTAGATAAAAAGAATAAATTCAAGAGATCTATTGTACAACACAGTGACTATAGTTAATAACAATATAGTATATTCCTGAAAATTGCTAAGAGAGTAGATTTTGTGTTTTCACAACAAAAAACATTATGTGAGGTAATGAGTATGTTAATTAGCTTGATTTAGCCCTTGTACAAGATAGACATATTTCAGAACAATGTGTTGTACAAAATAAATACATATAATTTTTGTCAATTCAAATAAACACATAAATGATAAATAAATAAACTCATTTAACCATATATGTATGTGAGGATTTATTTCTGGACTCTCTATTCTTTTCCGTTGCTCTATATGTCTGTCTTTATGTCATTATCACATTGCTATGATTACTGTAACTTTGCAGTAAATTTAGAAATAGGGAAATGTGGACAAACTTTGTTCATTTTTAAGATTGTTTTGGCTATATAGGACCCCTTCTGATTTCATATGTATTTTTGGATGGACTTTTTTTATTTCTGAAAAAATCATTGGGATTTTTATGGAAATTACATTAAATCTGTAGATTCTCTGGGTAGTATTGACATCTTAACAACATTAAACCCTGCAATCCATGATCCCAGGATGCCTTTTCATTTATTTGTGTCTTCTTTAATTTATTTCAGTAACATTTTGTAGTTTCTGGTGTACAAGTTTTTCCCTTCCAAGGTTAAATTTGTTCCTAAGTATTTTATTCTTTTTTTTTTTTTTTTCCTGAGATGGGGTCTCAGTCTGTCACCCAGGCTGGAGTGCAGTGGTGTGATCTCGGCTCACTGCAACTTCCACCTCCTTGGTTCAAGTGATTCTAGTGCCTCAGCCTCCCCAGTAGTTGGGACCATAGGTGTCCGCCACCATGCCTGGCTAATTTTTGTATTTTTAGTAGTGACAGGGTTTCACTATGTTGGCCAGGCTGATCTCAAACTCCTAACTTCAGGTTGTCCACCTGCTTCAGTCTATCAAAGTGCCGGAATTACAGGTATGAGCCACTGCACCTGGCCATAAGTATTTCATTCTTTTGATGTTATTGTCAATGGAATTGTTTAAAAATTTTTTAAATTAGATTTTTCATGGTTAGTGTATAGAAATACAACTGATTTTTGTGCATTGGTTTTGTATCTGTAACTTTACTGAATTTGTTTATTAGTTATAACTCTGTGTGTGTGTGTGTGTGTGTAAAATCTTTAGATTTTTTATATATGAAGTCATGTTATCTGTGAATGGAGATAATTTCTTTTCCAATTTGGATATCCTTTATTTCTTTTTATTGCCTAGTTGCTCTGGCTAGGGTTCCTAATACTATGATACACAGAATGGGCAAAAGTGGGCATGTCTGTCTTGTTCCTAATCTTAGAAAAAAACCTGTTATTATGATGTTATCTCTGGGCTTTTCATATATGGCTTTAATTATGTTGAGGTCATTTGCTTCTATCCCTAGTTTGTTAGTTTTTTTTTTTTTAAATCATGAGTTTTGAATTTTGTCAAATGCTTCTTCTGTATCAATAGAGATGAGCATGTGCTTTTTCCTCTTTATTCTACTAATGATTGATTTTTGTATGTTGAACCATCCTTGTATTCCAGCATAAAATTTCATTTGATTATAGCATTTGGTCCTTTTAATGTATTGTTTAATTCTATTTGCTTGTATTTTTAAGGATTTTTCATGAATATTCATCAGGGATTTAGGTCTGTAGTTTTATTTTCATATAGTATCTTTGTCTTTCATCTAGATTATGCAATTTGTTGGTGTATTCTATACATATTACTCATTTTTTAATAGATCTATAATATTACAGAGTATGATCATACCACAATTTATTAAACCATCCTTCACTGATAAAACCTCAATAATTTTTAATTTGTGCTTTTGAATTAAAACCAATCATTGAATTTTAAGCTTAACTGGGTCCAGCTTTAGCTAATCATCTAAATGGTTACACGATGTATGGGACCAAATTCTTAACTGAGAATTAAATTAATTTAATTAAATGGGCTTCTCAAACTGGTTCTACCACTAAGTGACTGTATGACCTTAAAAAGGTCATGTAATTCCTTTGAATATTGGTTTATTTATCTGTAAAATGAGATCATCTCTCAGACACCTTTCAGGGCTCTACCAGATTGTCCATTCCTTAAAGGCATAATCTGCCTATGTCTAGTTCATCTGGGTATCCTTTGTGGTGCCTTATGCACCATTTTGCACATAGATGCTCAGTAAATGCTTGTTAATAACAGAGGGAATGAATGACTAGCAGTGTGCAGTAATTTTGAAAAGTCAAATTTACATTTTACCTAAGTAACTTGTAATTTTTTACTTATTTTTTCTTTTAGCAGGAGCTTCTTAGGTAGTGATATTTGTAGTTAGGATCAAAGGGCAAGAGGACAGAACAAGTCTTCATTTCTGTTCTGTTGTTCAAGGGAGTTTTCTGGATTAGATTAGGTCTCTAGATAATATGTTGGGAAAATTGATTCTTTGCTTTGCAAATGTTATTCTTTGTTCATGCTTTCTAATTTTCTGATTTTCACTAGCCATTGAATAAAGCATTGTAATTTTAACCTAAGTTTAAAAAAATACCTTTGATACTCTTAGTTCTACATCCAAGGAACCATGAATTAATTCCAATCCTTTTTCTAAAACTATTCAAATTCACAAAGCATTCTCTGATATTGGTGTTTAAATCTATATAAATTTATTCTGTATGTGTATTATATATAAAAACATATTTATATATAAGTATATGTTTATTTTGAAGTGAGCATTTTAAACCAAAGTATATATGTTTATTCTAAAAATAGAGTAAAATTATTGTTATCTTAACTTCTGTTTAGAAACTGGGAGAAAATTTAGAGTAAATATTTCCATCTAATTGAGAGCATATTTCTTCAGAGAGGCTTTTCCACCTTATATTTTTCTTCTGCTTCTTCACAAGGTTACATGTGAATGAAAGAGTGTGATTTACTAGCATACATTACCATCATTTGACAAATGCCTAAAAGAACATTTCTCTAAACAGACAGGAAAAATAAGTAATATCCTAGCTCTAGATTCAGAGATTTTTATTTTTTAGTTTTCTCAAGATGAAGTCTTGCTCTGTTGCCCAGTCTGGAATGCAATGGGGTGATCTCGGCTCACTGCAACCTCTGCCTCCTGGGTTCAATGGATTCTCCTGCCTCAGCCCTCTGAGTAGCTGGGATTACAGGCGCGTGTCACCATGCTCTGCTATTTTTTTTGTATTTTAGTAGAGGTGGGGTTTCACCATGTTGGCCAAGCTGGTCTCAAACTTCTGACCTTGTGATCTGCCCACCTCAGCTTCCCAAAGTGCTGGGATTACAGGTGTGAGCCACCACAACCAGCCAGAGATTTTGATTTCTATAATTTCCTGGTTTTGTGAAAGCACTGTGTAAGGTTAGGTTATGGCAACAGAGCCTTTGCCATTTCCGAGGCCCTAAGTAACCACCTTTCCTATATATTTTTGTAGGTGTTAACCTCCAATGGACCTCCGGGCACCAAATTTCCTAATGTGGTTTCAGAAGAGAAGGGATATCAAAAGCAGATTAAAAATTCTTCATATGACATTCTATGAAATATACATCCTGAATATATTCAATAAAAAAAGAGATATGTTTGTTGCACCAATAGTTACAATTTATTAGACCTTGTTATATTGTTTCTCTTTCATACGGAGTGCAATTCAGGGTGGTGGAATAGAGGAATTGAGTGTCCTGAGAAGGACAGACAGCTCTTCCATGGTCTTGGTGATGCTGAGCCTCAGAGCATGGGCTTCGGTGCTTGTGAATTGGCTTTTTCATTTCTTGTGTCAAATTTGTATTTTGACGTCCTCAGAGAGAAGATCACAGTCTTTTCCGGACCACAAAGGAATCAGATAATTCTGAGGCCTAAATATTTGGTAACACCCATAACAAAAGCCAAATTAAAGTTCAAGAATTTGTTAGTGGTCCACAAGTGCTTGAAGAAATAATTAGTTCATGAATTGAACTGGAAGTGGAAATTTCAAGTTGAAAATCAGCAACCTGGCTTTTAGCAGGTGGGCTCACAGCAGGTGGGCTCACAGCAGGAGTAGCAGCAGACTGGGCGGCAGCAGGACTGTCCACAGTAGGATGGGCGGCAGCAGGAGGCCTGGGCATGGTGCAGCTGGCAGCAGGATGGGGGCGTGCAGCTCACCACACA
>CAUYLG010072331.1:0-22818 GCA_963573385.1 Cacajao melanocephalus | reverse complement strand
TCTAACGCTATATTCCACCTACATGGATAAATTGGTGTGCTTCTGAAAAGAACTTTCTCTTTTTTCTTATTTTAAATATATGTCAGTGTGGACTCATGTATTTTATTTTGTTTTTAATTTAGTTGTTGTTTTTTTTTTTTTTGAGATAGAGTCTGGCTCTGTTGCCCAGGCTGGAGTACAGTGGCATGATCTCGGCTCACCTCAACCTCCACCTCCTGGGTTCAAGTGATACTCCTGCCTCAGCCTCCTGAGTAGCTGGAATTACAGGCACCCACCACCATGCCCGGCTAATTTTTGTATTTTTAGTAGAGACGGGGTTTCACCATGTTGGCCAGGCTGTTCTCAAACTCCTGACCTGAAGTGATCCGCCCACCTTGGCCTTCCAAAGTGCTGGGATTACACACATGAGCCACTGTGCCCGGCCTAATTTAATTTAGGTTTTTAACACAGTTTCACTTTGTCACCAAGGTTGGCATGCATATGATTGCATATGAGCTATGCTATCATAGCTCACTGCAGACTTGAACTCCTAGGCTCAAGCGATCCTCCCTCCTGAGTCTCCCAAGTAGCTAAGACAACAGAAACTAATTATTTATTTTTTGTAGAGATGAGTCCTCACTGTGTTGTCCAGGCTGGTCCCAAACTCCTGGACTCTAGTGAACTGCCCACCTCAGCCTCCCAAAGTGCTGGGATTACAGGTGTGTGCCACCGTGCCTAGCCTCCATTATTTTTCAGTGACAAATCATGCTGCAAGCAATCAGCCTGTGCATATGTAGTTTCCCATCATGGGAGGGATATCCTCAGGTTAAATTCCTGGAAGCAGGATTGCTGGGTTAAAGGATAGATCTGTGTGTGATTTTGTAAGAGGCTCTGAAACCCCCTTTCCCATGGCAGCACCATTTTGCATTCCCACCAGCAATGTAGAAGAATGTCCATTCTCTCAGCCTCCCCAAAAGAGTGTGCTGTGAAGCTTTTAAACTTTGACTACCTGGTTGATGAGACGTGGTATCTCATCATATTTTTTCATCTGCATTTCTCAAATTTTGAGTGAGGGATAGATACCTTTTTAAACAGGGAGATCATAAAAGGTCCTTCCCTGCCTGCCTCCCTCCCTTCCTTCCTTCCTCTCTCCCTCCCTCCCTTCCTTCCTATCTTCCTTCCTTCCTTCTTTCCTTCCTTCCGTTTTTTAAACAGAGAGATCATAAAACCTACTTCCTTCCTTCCTTCCTTCTACTTTTTTAAACAGGGAGATCATAAAACCAACCTCCCTCCCTCCCAGAGTTTTGCTCTTGTTGCCCAGGCTGGAGTGCAGTGGCATGATCGTGACTCACTGCAACCTCTGCCTCTCAGGTTCAAGCCATCCTCCTGCCTTAGCCTCGTAAGTAGCTGGGATTACAGGTGTGTGCCATCGTACCGGGCTAATTTTTGCATTTTTAATAGAGACAGGGTTTCACCATCGTGGCCAGAGTGGTCTCGAACCCATGGCCTCAAGTGATCCTTTCACCTGGGCCTCCCAAAGTGCTGGGATTATAGGCATGAGCCACTGCACCCTGCCCATAGAAAGTCTTTCTAAAGAGGCAGTAAGTGAGGAGAGAGCTAAGTGACAGAGACAGACATGGGGAAATCTGGGGGAAGGGCATTCCAGGTAGAAGGAATGGCAAGACCAAAGACCCTGAGGCAGAAGTGAGCTTGAGGAGTTCAAGGAAGAGCAAGAAATTTAGGTGTTCCAGGCTGATCGTGGTGGCTCACACTTGTAATCCCAGCACTTTGGGAGGCCAAGGTGGAAGAATTGCTTGAGCCCAGGAGTTTGAGACCAGCCTGGGCAACATGGGGAGATCCTGTCTCTACTGAAAAATACAAAAGTTAGCCAGGCGTGGTGGTGTATGCCTATTGTCTCAGCTACTCATGAGGCTGAGGTGCGAGGATCGCTTGAGCCGGGGAGGTGGAGGCTGCAGTGAGCTATGATTGCACCAGCGTACTCCTGCCTGGACAACAGAGCAAGACCTGTCTCAAAAAGAAAAAAAATAGGTAAAGAAAATTAGGTGTTCTAAGCAGAAGAAACAAGGAGAAACTAATCAGAGATGGTGTGGGCAGGGACCGGATCATGTATGCATTATTATAGTCTAAGAGGTTAGCAAAGTCTTCTGCAAAGAGCCAAATAATACATATCTCCAGCTTTACTGGCCACCCGGTCTCTCTTGCAACTGCTCAGCTTTATGGTTGTAGCACAAAAGCAGTCATAGGCGATATGTGAGCAAATGGGTGTGGCTGCGTTCCAGTATCATTTATAGAAACCAAAATTTGAAATTCATGTACTTTAAAAAGTACAAGTACTTACATCTGTAAGGCCAGGCACAGTGGCTCATGCCTGCAATCCCAGCACTCTGGGAGACGAGGTGGGCAGATCATCTGAGATCAGGAGTTTGAGACCAGCCTGGGCAACATGGCAAAATCCTGTCTCTGGAAAAAATACAGAAAATGAGCTGGGCGTGGTGGTGTGCGCCTGTAGTCCCAGCTACTCCAGAGGCTGAGGTGGGAGGATCACTTGAGCCTGGGAGATGAAGGCTCCAGTGAGCTGTGATTGCCCCAGTGCTCTCCAGCCTGGGCGACAAAGCAAGACCCTGTCTCCGAAACAAAACAAGACAAAAAAGTTGTGAGTTGGCTCACACCTGTAATCCTAGCACTTTGGGAGGCCACGGTGGGCAGATCACTTGACATCAGGAGTCTGAGACCAGCTGGTCAATGTGGCGAAGCCCTGTCTCTACTAAAAATACAAAAAGTAGCTGGGTGTGGTGGCAGATGCCTGTAATCCCAGCCACTCAGGAGGCTGAGGCAGGAGAATCACTTGAACCCGGGAGGCAGAGGTTGCAGTGAGCCGAGACTGTGCCACTACACTCCGGCCTGGGTGACAGAGCGAGACTCTATCTCAAAAAAATAAAAAATAAAAAAACCCGAAAACCAAAAAAAATTGAGATGTAATTCACCTACTGTACATTTCATAAAACTCAGTGATTTTTAGCACATTCACGAGGTTGTACAACCATCTCCATTAGCTAATTTCACAACATTTTCATTATTCTCAAAAGAAACCTCACATACCTTAGCAGCCAGACACAATTTCCCCCTCCATCCTATTCCTTGGCAACCATGAATCTTCTTTCTGTGTCTGTGGATTTGCGTATTCTGGACATTGCATATAAATGGAATCACACAATATGTGGTATTTCGCATCTGGCTTCTTTTACTTAGCTTGCTTTCTAGGTTCATCCCTATGGTAGCATGAACCAGTACACTGTTCCCTTTTTTGGCTGAATAGTATTCCTTTCTATGGATATACCACATTTTGTTTATCCATGCATCAGCTGATGGACATTTGGGCTGTTTCCGCTTTTTGGCTATTATGCATAATGCTGTTACAAACATCCGTGTACAAGTTTTTGTGTGAACATATGTTTCCACTTCTCTTGGGTACATACCTAGGAGTGGAATTGCTGGGTCATATGATAATTCTATCTTTAACTTTTTGAGGCGCTGCCAAATGAAATTCATATACTTTTTATGTGCCACAAAATACCAGTCTTGTTTTGATTTTTAAAATCATTTACTTATGTGAAAGCCATTCTTAGCTGGTGGGCCACACAGAATGAGGGGGTGAGCTGGGTTTCATCCATAAACCATGGTTTGCCGACCCCCCAGTGTAGACAATGGAAAGAATCTGGGCTTATTCTGTGTGTGTCGCACATAGAATGTTTATTTGTAGGATTCCAGGGGAAGAGGCTGGTAGTGATTAGTTAGATACATTTAAGGCAGGGAACTTTGTAGCCTCCTCAAGCCACTCTTGGCATGGTTACTGTTTAAAGGAAATGTCATCTTGAGAAAATGATAATCGCTTCTTAGAAATTCTCAGATCGGACCTCTCCTCTGCACACTGCCCATATGCTCTATTTCCTCAATTGTAAATGGCGTTAAAAATGTACCTCCTTCAAAGAGGTGTTGTGAAGTTTGAATGAATTTATATATATACAACACCAAGAACAGTGCCTGGCACAGACCAAGACCTATATAAGTCGTTGCTATTATTATTGCTATTGTTGCAATTATTATCCACACAGCCTCAGCTCAGGCCTCATCCTCCTCCCCTTGAAATATGTCTCCCTCCAGTCTGTTCCCAGCACCAACCACCCTCAGAGGTTCTCCTAACACTAAGATCTGGCCCTGTCCTTCCTCTGCTACAAACTTTGTGTAGCTCCCTACTATCCTTAATGTCAACACCCAGCTCCTTGGCCTGGCATTTGAGGCTCATCATGGCTTTATCTTCCCCTTTCTCTCTCTTTTTTTTTTTCTTTTCTTTTTTTTTTTGCCTCAGTCTCCTGAGTAAACCTTCCCCTTTCTCTAACCTCATTTCTTGTGGCTACAGCTCATGTTACAGCTACATGGGTGGACCAGCTCCATGTCACCCCCCTCCCCACCAAATCTTTGCCCCTACTGTTTACTCTGCCGGTGTACCCTTATTCTTCCCTGGGCCTCATCCTTTAAGACTTGAACATGCTGGGCACGGTGACTCACACCTGTAATCCCAGCACTTTGGGAGGCCAAGGAGGGCAGATCACCCGAGGTCAGGAGTTCGAGACCAGCCTGGCCAACATGGTGAAACCCCGTCTCTACTAAAAATACAAAAAATTAGCGGGGCACAGTAACGGGCGCCTATAATCCCAGCTACTTGGGAGGCTGAGGCAGGAGAATCGCTTGGACCTGGGAGGTTGGAGGTTGCGGTGAGCCAAGATCGGGCCACTGCCCTCCAGCCTGGGCCGCAGAGTGAGACTATGTGTTAAAAAAAAAAAAAAAAAAAAAAAAAAAAGACTTGAACAAAGGAATCTTTCCTTCATTTCTCTTGCCCCTGCCCCAGGTGGGTTTCGTGCCCCTTCCAGACTCCCACAGAGTTCCGTGCTACTTCCCTGTAGCACGTATCACCTTATATGTGACCTATCAGTGTTTCTATTTTCCTTCTCCAATTCCATTGTGAGTTCCCGGATGGCAGATCTGGGGGGAAGAGGGAGGTGGTTGTTGATTCATCTCTGGGCTCCCTGCACCCAGCCAAGGCCCAGCACACGAGGGGCTTCCAGGAAGGTAGTCCAGGACAGAATGGGGAGGAGGGAAAGGCAGTGAGGTGGGGCTGGGGCTGGAAGAAGGGGCCCACTTCTAATGGATGAGGGCACCCCCTCTGCTCCCCCTAGGCCTCTCCTTGGTGGTGGGCTTGGTTCTTTACATCTCCAGCATCAACGACGAGGTCATGAACAGGCCCAGCAGCTCTGAGCAGTATTTTCATTATCGCTACGGGTGGTCTTTTGCCTTCGCCGCTTCCTCCTTCCTACTCAAAGAGGTGACGTCCGTGGGACCTAGACTCTAGCGTTCTGAATGGAGAGAGGTCTTGGGGGCCTGGTTCCTGAGTCCAGGAGGAAAGAGAGGCTGGAGATGTAGACTGGCGTCAGAGGGAGGTGGTAGCTGAGGGTCTAACCCGTGGGTCCTGAAGGAAGAGGGGGTCTGAGAGCGCCAACTTTTGGGATCTTTGGGGAGGAGGGGTCTGGAGACTGAGACTCTTGGGTCTTGAGGGAGGGGCTATCCTGAGGGCTTGGACTCCTGAGGTCCTGGGGAAGGAGAGGGCTGGAGCCCTGATCCTAGGTCCTGGGATAGGAAGGGGCTTGGGGTGGGGACTCTGAGTCCTGGAGTTAGGGGAGACCAGTTGGGGTCCCGGGATGCACGAGGGGCGCCCCTGGGACTCTGACCTTGCCTTGCCGCAGGGGGCCGGCGTGATGTCCGTGTACCTGTTCACCAAGCGCTACGCGGAGGAGGAGATGTACCGCCCACACCCGGCCTTCTACCGCCCGCGTCTCAGCGACTGCTCCGACTACTCGGGCCAGTTCCTGCAGCCCGAGGCGTGGCGCCGCGGCCGGAGCCCCTCTGACATCTCCAGCGACGTGTCCATCCAAATGACACAGAACTACCCTCCCGCCATCAAGTACCCGGACCACCTGCACATCTCCACCTCGCCCTGCTGAGGTCCACCCCTCGGAGCTCCCCCTGCCTCCTCCTCCTCCTCCTCCTCCTCCTCCTCCTCGGGGGTCTCCCTGCAATGCAGCCCCCCTTCCCTCCTCGGGACTCTTCGCTCCCACCCGAAGGAGGCTTTGCCAGCTGTAGGCCACGCCCTCTCCCCAGTGGCTCCGCCCACACCCTCCCTCATTTCAATGGCCGCACCCCTTTTTCCTGACTTCTCCTTTTCATTGGTCCCTCTCACTCGCAAATGACTCCTCCCTCTTCATTGCCTCGCCCCTTTCTCTTAGGACCCGCCCCTTTCTTCTGACTCCTCCTCTCCAAGAAAATTAGCTCCTCCCTCGTTCTCCACCTGCTCTGCGCTGGGAGCAGCCCGCGGCTGTGCAGGCGCCCAGCTCCCCGGAGCTCCCCAACCTCCGACCTCACCGCAGGGGCCCTGGGTTGGAAAGCAGGTTCGGGCAGCCGCCGGGAATGCCGACCATCCTCTTCTCTCTTCTGCCCTGGGCTTCCTTCTTCCCTGCCTAATCTCACCTCCTGACCTGCTGGGTCCCCGGATGCGGCGGGAGGACCGGCTTGCTCCACCCACAGCCCCGGGGTGGAGTGGGGAAGGGAGCTGGAAGCCAGGGGTACGGTTAACCTGGCCCCTGGCCCCTGGCCCTTCCCTTCCCGCCTCCTCTGCTTACCTGGGAGGTCCCATTCTTTCTCACTAGCTGGGCTCTTTTCTGCTTCCTGAAGGTTACCTGCCTTTTAGGGGGCTCCTGTCTAAAGGATCTTTTTGCTTTCTCAGCTATCCTTGGCTTCTTTTTCGTCTTCCTCCTTCTTTAACTCTTTGTCTCCTTTCCTCCCTCCACCCGCTCGTCCCAAGCTCCTGAGTGCATCCAGCCATAGGCGCACACCAGGCGGCCAGAATGGGGACCCTAGGGTGGAGGGAATAACCCCCACGCCATCTCCACACCTGTGCCCGCCTCTCCCCCCTCGAGGCCCCGTCGAGGGAGGGAGGGGCAGTAGCGGGGGTCGACACCCCCCCAAACCTCTAAGTCTTCCATTTTCTGGCTCTCCACCTCATTGACGTCCCTCTTTCCCCCTCAGAACCTCAACTCTGGCCTCTTTCAAGGGCCCGTCCGCCCCGTTGGACAGATTTTGGGGGGGGAGAGGAGGTCACCAGGAACTCGCCGACCCCCTCTTCTTAGGGAAAGAGGGGCGAGGTAGCACAGTGCTGTACACGGAACCAGAATGGCCCCCGGGGTGGGGGGGAGGGGGGCAGGGGAGGGATGGGGGCTTTTAGTTTGCATCTTGGGTGGGAGGGGGGAGGAGGGGACCCGCCGCAGTTAACCTGACTTTACGCAGCGATTTTTAACGAGGCTGGGGGGAGGGGGGCACTGGGGGCGGGGACAGGGTGGGGTGGGGGGCCTGGCTCTCTTATTTACCGTGTATCATATGTAAATATCGACAGAAACTTCAATAAACTTTATTTCAAACACGTCTCCGCCTGCGCAGAGGGAAGGGATTGGATACAGGGGGCTTAGCCTAGGTCTCTGCTTCTAGGGTTGCAGGCCTAACGTGCTGCAGAATAAGGTTAGATAGTTCGTTGTTAAATGACTTAATCATCAGCATTATCAATGGCAGCGCTTTATACTTCAGCCCGTGTAAAGCATGCAGGACGGTAAATGACATTGGTCAGGATCAATAAACACGTTCTCTTGGCATTACTATGACCATGTAGACTCCTGTTACTATGACTCGCTTTCCTTGGACATTCGTTGCTGCTTTTAACTTTCCTCCTAAGCCTGCACGTTCAATTTATTGGCCTCATTTTGCAGATAGGTCCAGAGAGATGAAATGACGTATCCAAGATCACACAGGTGGAAATTGGCAGAGCCATTTGCTAAAACCAAGTTTGGGCTGGGCGTGGTGGCTCATACCTGCAATCCCAGCACTTTGGGAGGCCGAAGCGGGTGAATCATTTGAGGTCAGGAGTTCGAGACCAGTCTGGCCAACACAGCGAAACCCCATCTCTACTAAAAATACAAAAAAATTATCTGGGCGCTGTGGCTCACGCCTGTAATTCCAGCTACTCGGGAGGCTGAGGCAGAGAATCCCTTGAACCTGGGAGGCAGAGGCTGCAGTGAGCTGAGATCACGCCACTATACTTTAGCCTGGGTGACAGAGTGAGACTCCATCTCAAAATAATAATAATAATGCTACTAATAATAAAGCCAAGTTTATCTGGTTCCAAAGCTTGGGCTTCCTCCTGCTTGCACTAGGCAGTGGTGGGTTTTCCCAATGCTTGGCTCGGTCCCTCTGTTGAGAAATGACAGCTACCATTTACTGCACACCTACCTGAGCCAGACGCCTTCCTTCCTTATGTGATCGCATTAGACATTCACAGCAGCACTGTACAGAGGAATTATCACCCCATTTTTTGCAGGTGAAGAAGGCAGCCTGAGAAAGTAGGCGCCACAATCTGCAGTCTCACCCACAATACTGAGAGACTGAGAACAGCCTAAATGTTTGATAAGCTTATTCTTGGAGCGTATTGTAAAGGAAACACTGTGCCAGACCCTCCCTTCTTTGCCTTGTCTAGATTTGGCCTCTTAAGGATCCATCAGAACAACTTTTGCAACTACAATCACAACTCTTAACAATCATAGCCACATTCATCAGGTCATCATTAGGGGCTCAGATGCTGCACTAAACACTTTTTATTTTTTTAGTACAGTCGAGTTCTCCCTATATTTCCCAGGTTGGTCTTGAACTCCTGGTCTCAAGGGATCCTCCTACCTCAGCCTCCCAAAGTGCAAGAATTACAGGCAAGAGCCACCCTGCCAGGCCAGCACTAAGCACTTTTGATTATTAGCTCACTGAATCCTTCCAACCATCCTGTGAATCAGATATTCCAATTAGCCCCATTTTATAGATAATGAAACCGAGGCTCAGGGAAGTGAGGCCATCTAGCTGGTAAGATGAGGAGGAGAATTCATGCCTGGTCTGTCTGACCTCAGAGTCCACACTCTTTGCTGCTCTGATTTACTACTAAGGATTTGGTGCAAACTCATTCTGTGACCTTGAGCAAATCTTTTAATCTCTGGGGCTTCAGTGTCTTTTTCTGTAAAAAAAAAAAAAAAGATAAAAAAATACCAAGGGCAGTGGTTGGTTTAGAAGGATTCCAAATCCCTCTGGAATAGGGAGGTTGGTGGGGGTAAGTTAGCGGGAAAGAGTTCTGAATCAGCAGAACTGGACTCCCGGAGGGAAATATTCTGAGTCATTTTCAATGATTTCACAAATTTCTGGAGGTCATGCTTAAGATTCGGGACAGCAAATAATGTCTCAGGTTTGTTGTCAAAACTAAGTGATTCGTAGTGGCTGCTTGGAGCCCAGTATTAGAAGGATTCTGAACATCTGCTCAGTGGGAAAGAAAGTCGCCATTGATTGGTGCTGTCTGCCGTCCTGCTCAATTGGTGCTGTCTGCCTTGCCTGCAGGATGGGCTGTGGTGACGCAGATGCTAGATATTTGCTAACACTGTAGGGAAGTTAACCCAGAATCCTAAGGTTTGTGTTCTTTAAAAAAAAATCAAGCTAGTTCTTTTGTTTATTAAACTTTGAACATGGAATGCAATCCCACAGTTCAAGATTGGTGAGTTTTTTGTTTTGTTTTAAAGAAATGCTGTGAAAAGTTCCACCTTTATCCAAAGTCAGTCAGGATGTCCTAACATTCTGACATCCTCCTCTCCCTGAGGCATTATTAGTTTTTAATGTATAATTTCAGGAATACTCTATGCATATTCAGGCATATTTGCATGTGTTTAAATCCACACACAGATGAGTATGTGGTATACACTTTACTTTATACATTTATCATGTAATGCACATAGTTCTGTTCCTTCCAGGTTCACACGAGAATGCATGATGGAGCTTGTTAGGTATGTTATATAACTCTACCTTACTGTTTTCCAAGGCTGTTTAATAACAATTGTTTGCATAAATTAATTGCGTAATTTATTGAGTGCTTACATGCCAGCCTCTTTGTGTTTCAGTCCTAAGCACTTTACATTCTATAACCCCAGGAGGTTTGGTACTCTTAGTAACATTCTCACTTTATAAATGAGATCCCGAGACACAGAGAGGTTAATTAGCTTTCTCCTGGTCACACAGCTATTAAGTGGTCAAGCTAAAATTTGAATCCTGGGAGTCTCCTGTGTCTACAACACTCATCCTCTAAGCGGTATATGTGTGTGTGTGTGTGTGTGTGTGTGTGTGTGTGCGCGCGCGTTTGAAATGGATCTCTCTGTTGCCCAGGCTGGAGTGCAGTGATACGATCTCAGCTTAGTGCAACCTCCACCTCCTCAGTAGCTGGTATTACAGGCATGCGCCACTGTGCCTGGCTAATTTTTGCATTTTTAGTAGAGATGGGGTTTTGCCGTGTTGGCCAGACTGGTCTTCAACTTCTGGCCTCCCAAAGTGCTGGGATTACAGGCATGGGCCACTGTGCCTGGCCCTCTGTGTATAAAAAAGCCACCTGGTTCCATCTATTTATCAATGACCTATGTCATCCTGAGCTCAAACTCCTGAGCTCAAGCAATCCGCTGACCTGAGCCTCCCAAAGTCCTGGAATTGCAGGCATGAACCACCACACTGGGTTCTATTCACTCTTGAGATTCAACTTACAGGCTCCTTCCTCCAGGAAGCCTTCCCTGAACTCCCAAGCCTCCATCAGGGTCTGTGTGAATGCTTCCACCCTGCCCTATCCTGCCCCCCTTAGACCACACTGATTTACAGGATGATAAGACATACCAGTGCTTCTCAAAGTGTGTCCCAGGGAGCCAGGACATCCATGAGACCCAGTTAGGAAGTCCACAAGGTCAAAGGTATTTTTATCATAATACTAAGATATTTTCCTTTTTCATTTTTTCTCTCTTGAGGGTATAGAGTCTGGAGTCTTCACAAGAAGAACACAATTGATTGAATGCAGAAGCAGATATGAGACTTTGACTTTCTTCTATTGAGTCAAATGTTGAATTGATTTTTTAAAATATAAGCCAACAATATTTTATTCTGGAAGCTATAGTTATTTTTATTAAAAGAAGTTGCTTCTGTATATATACAGTGAGTTGATTTTACTTAAATACATATTTTAGATATTTTTCTCAGTTTGAATTGCAAATATGCAAAAAATCAATAGACGTAGCACAAATTAAAAAAGCTCTTTGAGGTCCCCTACAATTTTCTTTGTTTTATTTTTAGACAAGATTTTGCTCCGTTGGCCAAGCTGGAGTACAGTGGTGCTATCATAGCTCACTGCAACCTTGAACTTCCAGGTTCAAGGAATCCTCCCATCTCAGCCTCCTGAGTAGCTTAGACTACAGGTGCGCACCACCATGCCCAGCTAGTATTTTAAAATTTTTTTGTGAAGATGGAGTCTTAAACTCATGGCCTCAAATGATCCTCTCACATTTGCCTCTCTAAGTGTTGGGATTACAAGTGTGAGGCACCAGCTCTCTACAATTTTTAAGTGTATGGAGGGATCCTGCATTCAAAGGTTTAAATGCTGATGCTAAATGTCACAGAGGCAGTAAGGTCTGCCTCATTCCTCTAATGACTGTGCAGTGGTCCACTGCAGAGAGGTAATTTATTTTAACAATAAACTCGTTTTAATTATGAATTTGTTTATGTATTCTTAAGTTTTAAATTTTTTTCTATTTTTTTAATTAAAAATTTTTTTACCAAGGACACATAAATTTATTTATTTATTTGAGATGGAGTTTAACTCTTGTCACCCAGGCTGCAGTGCAGTGGTGAGAGCTCTGCCCACTGCAACCTCTGCCTCCCAGGTTCAAGTGATTCTCCTGCCTCAGCCTCCTGAGTAGCTGGGACTACAGGCGTGCACCACCACACCCAGCTAATTTTTGTATTTTTAGTAGAGATGGGGTTTCACCATGTTGGCCAGGCTGGTCTCAAACTCAGGTGATCTGGCCGCCTTGGCCTCCCAAAGTGCTGGGGTTACAGGAGTGAGTCACCATGCCTGGCTCCTAAATTTAATACTCAGTCATGATTTAAAAGTTTCAGCATCAGAGAAGGGTAAAAAGAAAGCAGCTTTTGGCCAGGATGGTGGCTGTCTGTAATCCCCGAATTTTGAGAGGCCAAGGGGGTGGATCACTTGAGGTAAGGAGTTTGAGACCAGCCTGGCCAACATGGTGAAAACCCATGACATAGTTAGTCTCTACTAAAAATACAAAATTAGTCCGGTGTGGTGGCGCATGCCTGTAATCCCAGCTACTTGGGAGGCTGGGGCAGGAGAATTTCTTGAACCCTGGGAGGCGGAGGTTACAGTGAGCCGAGATCCAGCCTGGGCAACAAGAATGAAACTCCATGTCAAATAAATAAATAAATAAATAAATAAACAAAATAGCTTTCTCCTCATTCTTCTCAATTTCAGCTTCATTTCCCAAGGGAGTAACTGTTACCACTTTCTTCTTCTAGGTCAGTGGTTCTCACCTGGAAGTCATTTTGCCCCCGGGTTACATTTGGCAATGTCCAGAGATATTTTTGGATGTCACAGCTCAGGGCTGGCGGGGAGTGAGGTGCTGTGGGAACCTAGCAAGACGCTGGAATACACCCTGCAATGCACGGGACGGCCACCCCTGGCAAAGAAGCAGCTTGTCTGTGATGTGACTAGTGCCACGATCATTGAGAAAGCCTGTGCCAGACTTTTATCTAGAAATCAATAAACAGAAATATCTTCATTAAGATATTTCCTTTTTTTTTTTCTTTTTTACCTTTATTTTTATGGGCACAAATGGGATCTTCCTAAATTGATTCATAAGCTGTGATTCTTTTTACAATTTTTTATTTTGAGACAAGGTCTCTCTCTCTGTCACTTGGGCTGGATGGAGTGCAGTGGCACAACCTTTGCTCACCGCAGCCTCAACCTCCTGAGCTCAAGCCATCCTTTCACCTCAGCTTCCTGAGGAGCTGGGACTACACTCCTGGTTAATTTTTTAAAAATTATTTTCTGGTCGGGTGTGGTGGCTCATGCCTGTAATCCTAGCACCTTGGGAGGCTGAGGCGGGTGGATCACCTGAGGTCAGGAGTTCGAGATCAGCTTGGCCAATATAGTGAAACCCCGTCTTTACTAAAAATACAAAAAATTAGCCAGGCTTAGTGGTGGACACTTGTAATCCCAGCTACTCAGGAGCCTGAGGCAGGAGAATCACTTGAAGCTGGGAGGCAGAGGTTGTGGTGAGCCAAGATCACGTTACTGCACTCCAGACTGCACAACAAGAGCGAAACTCCACCTCAAAAAAAAAAAATTATTTTTTGTAGAGTCGGGGGTCTCACTATGCTGCCCAGGCTGAGCTTCCTGAAGTGCTGGGATTACGGGCCCGAACCACCGTGCTGTGCCAGCTGTGATAATCTACAGGAGATTAGGGACCTCTTTGAGAATCAGATAAAAGCTACGGACCCCCAGAAAAAAATACTCATACAAAATTTTGTACATAATTTCAGGGGCTTCCTCACATCCCAGTAGCTCTGCCAGAATTCCTTGGATGTGTGATTTTGAATCACGGTCTCCAGCAACAGAGAGATCACTAACTGCAACCCCTCCTCTTCTACAGATGAGAGAATGAGAGAAGGAAGGTGCAGAGAGAACCAAGGTTTGGCTTCGGGGTCCTTGCGGAGGCAAAGGAGAGCGGGGATTGGAACTCAGGCCACCTGGCTCCCCAGCGTTGGAATATTTCCACTTCACCCTGAATGAGGACGTTTTAGAAATGCTGATCGACTCTTCCTGGTACAGCAGGAAGACATGCCACCACCACTCTGTTCCTCTTAAGAAAACACAAAGGCCCCAGCTGTTGTTGATGAGAAACACTCGAGCACCTGGGAAAAACCACACACTCAGGATATGAGGCAGGGAGATGGGTTGGTTAGGGACAGGAGGTTGGAACTGGCTGTGTAGCGGGTAGAGACCCTAGAATACGTCTCATTCCCTGACTCATTCGTTCGTTCATTCATTCATTCATTCAGCTTCCCTGGACCGAGGACTCCTGTCCACCAGGGCTGAGCTGGGATCTGGGGGACATAAGTAAATCAGACTCGTGCCTGTCCCCGAACAGCTCCTGCACCAGTGCGGAGAAGACCCACCCACGTGTCAATCACAGTGTAGCGCTGCTGTGGCTCAAGGGAGCCAGTGCAGGGCAGGGTGGAAGCACTGATGTAGACCCTGATGCAGGCTTGGGAGGTCAGGGAAGGCTTCCTGGAGGAAGGAGTGTGTAAGTTGAATCTCAAGGAGCTGGGGATAGAGCCAGGTGCAGTGGCTTATGTCTCTAATCCTAGCACTCTGGGGAGGCTGAGGTGGGCAGATTGTTTGAGCTCAGGAGTTTAAGAGCCTGGGCAACATGACGAGACCCTGTCTCTACCAAAAATATAAAAAAAAAAAAAAAAAAAAAAAAGCCAGGTGTGGTGGTACACACCTGTGGTCTCAGCTATTGAAGAGGCTGAGGTGGGAGGATGGCTTGAGCCTGGGAAGTCAAGGCTACAGATTGTGTCACTGCACTCCAGTCTGGGTGACACAGCAAGACCCTATCTCAGAAAGAAAAAAAAAAATGGATAGAGGGTTTGCCATATGGCTGAGAGATGGAAGGGGGTTTCGTGCAAGGAAACCACCCAGGAAACCCTCAGAACAGGAAGGAGCTGGGAATGGTAGGGAAGACACCGGAAGGAGCTGGGAATGCTAGGGAAGACACCGGAAGGAGCTGGGAATGCTAGGGGAGACAATTTCAGTTTGCAGGAGGCAGCAATGGGGGCGGCATACGGTGAGGCCGGTGCTCCCGGCAAAAGGACCTAGGAGGTAAGGAGCTTAGATTTGCTCCCAAGGGCAATAGGGGGACATGGGAGAATTTTATTTTATTATTATTTTTTGTGTTTTTGGAGACAGAGTCTTGCTTTGTTGCCCAGGCTGGAATACAGTGGCACAATCTCGGCTCACTGCAACCTCTCCTTCCCAGGTTCAAGTCATTCTCCTGCCTCAACCTCCCAGGGAGCTGGGATGACGGGTGCACGCCACCACGCTCAGCTAATTTTTCTGTTTTTAGTAGAGATGGGGGTTTCGCCGTGTTGGCCAGGCTGGTCTCTAATTTCTGACCTCAAGTGATCCACCAGCCTCGGCCTCCCAAACTGCTGGGATTACAGGATTACAGGCGTGAGCCACCACGCCTGGTGAGCTCTGGGTCTTACAAGGCTGAAGTTAAGATGTCAGCTGACTGCGTGCTTTGCTGGGGGTTTGGCTAGGGAGAGAGCTACTTCCCAGCTCCCACATGTTAGGCCGGATTCATTTCCTTGTGGTTGTTTGATTGAGGTCTCTGTTTTCTAGTTAGCAGGTGCAACTCACTCTCAGGTCTTTGCCACAACGAGGCAATTTGCTTCCTCAAGGTTCTCAGGAGAATCTCCTTTGTTTTGCTTCTTTCTGACTTCTTGATTCTTTTCTAAGAGATCACCGGATTAGGTCATGCCCACCTGGGGTGATTTCTTTTTTAATTAAGTCAACTGATTCGGGGCCTTAATTATATCTACAAAATCCCCATACCTTGCCATATAATGTCATGTAATCATGGGAACGGCATCACCTCCTAGTGACAGGTCTTGTCCACACTCAAGGGAAGGAGATTGTCTCAGGTGTGCACACCAGGGGGTGGGAATCTTGGAGACCATTTTAGAATTCTGCCTACCACAATTGGAAGTAAGGATCAAGGACTTTCTCAAGGGAAGGGATTAGCGAACCTATCTCTAACCCTGCAGGCTCTAGGTCTTGGCTTATGTGAAATGAATATATGAGCAAATGTAGAAATGTGATCTTTAAAAAGTCCACAACTTGCTTCTTCTGTGACTCCCCTTCTGAAGGGCCTTCCACAGCCGAAGGGGTGATCCGTCTTTCTAAATGAAGTCAAGAGATGTTGTCTCATTCCTTAAAGGGGGACACATATGACCCACACATTCACTGCTAGGTATGTGCCGAAGAGATAGGAAAACATGTTCACACATAAACTTGCATACAAATGTTCACGGTAGCATTATCTATAGTAGCCAAAATGTAGAAAAACCCCAAATGTTCATTGATACATGAATGGAGAAATAAAATGTGGTATCTCTCTCTATACTATGGAATATTCTGCCATAAAATGGAATGAAGTACTGACTCATGGATGAACCTAGAAGACATCATACCATGGTTACTTAGCCTGAAAGCAGCCGGACACAAGGAACCATACGTTGTATGATTCAATTTCTATGAAAAGTCTAGAATAGAAAAATCTATACAGACAGGAAGTACATTAGTGATTGCCTAGCGCTAGGGTGGGTGCTTAGATTGGGGGTGATGGCTAAGGAGTACGTGGTATCTTCTTGGACTAATGAAAATATTCTAAAATTGATCTAAAGTTGATGATTGCACAGCTCTACAGTTAAAAGGTGTTGAATTGTACACTTTAAGTGGGTGAATTGCATGATATGCGAGTTCGATCTCAATAAAGCTGTGAGAAAAAGAGATATACTCTCTTTAGTTGTTGAAATAAATCATGATGTAATCATGCGTCACTTAGTGTCACAAAATTACCAATAGAAGAACTAACACATGAGGAAGAAGGGAAGGAAAAGTGAGGGCTAATGAGTTAATTTGTTATCTGTTAGAGAACAATATCTATAAATAATGTATCATTTTGATACATCCAAAAGAAAATTATTATTTAGGGATGTCAAGGTAAGTAAGAGAAGAAACAGCTAAGAATGTTAATAGGCTTTTCCAATAAGGAACAGGATTTGAGGTAGAACAGGCTAAACTATTTTTATTATAATTCCTGCGTACTCTTTGATTCTTCTTTTTTTTTTTTTAAACCATGAGCCTATATTGATTTGACTGGGAAATATATTTTCATTTAAAATAAAGAAGTTCCCCTCAGTTGCTAATTCGTATAATTTCACAGTTCTCAACCAGGGGTGATTTTGTTCCCCAAGGGACATTGAGCAATGTTTGAAGACATTTTTGGTTGTCCCAAAATGCTATTTTTAGGGTGCTATTTGGAGGTGCTATTGGCATCTAGTGGATAGAGGCGAGGAGTACTGCTCAGCATTCTACAACGCACAGGACAGCCTCCACAACAAAAAATGATCCAGCCCAAATGTCGGCAATGTTGAGGCTGGGAAACTCTGACTTTTAAAAATTATCTTCGTAGTTTCGTCAGTGCGGTTATACCAGCACAGGCTCTGGAATCCGACGTCCTGACTGATTTCCTCCAGTGCACCTTACCTCTCAGTCTTCACATCTTTAAAGTGCTAACAGAACCCACTTCTTCTGAAGGTGGAGCCAATACCCTCAGGCTCCTTGGAGTCTGTAATATTACATGTCCCGTTTATATCGGTTATCATCGCTGTTTGCTGATGTATTCCCCGCCCCCCCACCTCCACCCAGCAAAAGAGCAGAAAATAAACAACTATTCCTGAAACAAACGAATTCCAGGCCCCTTCTCTTGGGGGCTGTGTTTCTTTGCTTCTAAACCAGGAGTGTTGGAAGGCATCTCTAAACTTTCCCCCATAGGGCAGGGTGAGAATTAAGTGAAATGACCTAAAGAAATTTCAGTAGAAATGTGAGATGCCGGGTACTGAAAGATACTGCCCCTCCAAGAGAAGAGATCAGCAGGAGCAAACAGTAGGTAAACAGACGTAGGGAACACAGGTGATTGCAGTTTCTGCCAGCCCCCTGGAGGGAGAGTAAAGGTGTGTTGGCTTAAATGAGTATGAATTTCACCTATCGTTGGCTGCCCTCCACCTCAATAACCCCTAATGTCTTGGAGCCTCGGGTTTCTTATCAGTAACATGGGAACATGGATGCCCACACTGCAAAGATTCTGTAGGAAGTCCGTGAGAGAGTCAAAGTGAAGCATGCAAACTGCCTCCCATCAGCCATGGCTAGCTCTTAGCTTTTGATAACATTCCTATGAGAATCCAGTCTTGAGAAAACTGCTTGCCTGGAGCCACGCGCAAGGCCCCTTCCCATCCAAGTTCTCACTCACTTGGAGGCGGCTTCTGTCCCCTTCATAACCAAGCGCAACTGAGTTTAGAGGAGAAGAAGTGTTGTGTCCAAGGTCACACGATGCCTAGGGGGCATCCGTGAAATGCAGACCCAAGACCAAACTTCCAGATCCTCATCTCAGACTCTTCCACCTCCAACTCTTCCACCCCCACAACCTACTAGCTAGTTCCAGAAGGACAGATCGGTGCTTCTCAAAACTGTTGCATAGACCCTACCCAATTCCAGACAGGTTTCTTTAAGACATATTTGCACCCAAGCTTTTCACATTCTACTCTCTTTCTCGGCCTGAGCCCCACCTCGGGGACATCTAACTCTACCCCTTCTTCCCCATCAGGTTTGAACTAGAGGAGGGAAGGAGAATGAGAAAAGAAAAAAATGTTGGTAAAAGTCGAAGCCTTGCTAACGTTGTAAGTTTAATACTGTTTTATTTGGGGTGGTGGGGGGAAGAATCTTTGCCCTTGCCATTTGGAGGAGGAGCGGTGGGAAGACCCCAGGAAGTTGCGCTTTCCCTTGGATTTTGGGAAAGGGGAGCATTCCTGGGGTCCTTTTGAAAAGGCCCTCCCCTCATTTCCGGCCGCCGCTGCCAGCCTTGGCTGGGCGCCTGGATCCTGTTGCTATGACGACAGGAAGAGGCGGTGGCGGCGGCAAGCGATGCTGAAGAGAGATGGAGGCTAGTGGGGGTGGGGGTGGTGGCATTGGAATGGGGGAGGGGGAAGGGAATGGGGCCGGGGACGCGGGAGGGGGCAGGGGCGGGGGATCCTTCATCTCTGACCTCCCCGGGACATCTCTGCCTGACCCCTCTCCCGTTATTTTTTCTGGGCTTCCTTCGGGTGCCTCCCCAGTCTCTGTGTCTGCCTCTGTTTCTCTGGGTCTCTCTCTTCCTGTGTCAGTCCCTCTCCGTCTGTCTCTCTCTGGGTCTCCCTCTTCTTGCACCTGCCTTTCTTTCCCCAGGTACCTTCTGCCATCCAGACCCTTGTACCCTCAATTTCTTTCATTTACTCTCTTGCTCCCCCGCTCCCTCTCCGCACCTTTTTCTCTCTTTCAAGCTTCCTTCTCTCTACCAAGACCTTGCCCCCATCCCCAATTTCTCTCCCTCCCCGCTCCCCATTTCCTTCCCTCTCCCCCCACCATCCTCTCAGTCTCTCTCTTTCTGTCTGTCTCTCCCCATCTGTCCCTCCTCCCCCCTCTCTGGATGACTCTCTCCCTCTCCCTTCTTTCCTTCTGTTTCCCAGATCCTGACCCCCCCCCTTACCCCAGCCCTCCCTCATCCCCCTCCCCCCAGCCCCTAGGTTTCTCTCTTTGGGTCTCAGTCTCTGTCCCCTTCTCTCGCTGCATATTTCTCTGTGTGTGTCTCTCCAACTTCCTTCTGCTCCCAGCCGCTACCTCCCCCAAATTTCTCCCTCCCCCATTTCTGTTTCGCTGTCTCTGGGTCTCTCTCTTTCCTTTTCTCTTCGTCTCTCTCTGTCTCTCTCCCTCCCTCTCTGGATCTCTCTCTCTCTTCTTCTCTGGCTTCCTTTTATCACTCGACCCTGCCCCCCTCTTTCCCTTCCCCCATCCATCTCCTCTCCCAGGCTCCCCCATCCCTCAGCGGCTCCCCTCCCCCTCCCTCCCTACTCCCTCCCTCTCGTCCTCCAGCTCCGCACTTTACCCAGCGACACGAGAACCAAATTGTCTCCTCACCTTTTTTTTTAAATATATATATATATATATATATATATCCCGACCCTCACTCCCTTGGGGCCCAGGCTCAGAGCTGCCCCTCAGCCCCCGCCTGGCCTCAGCACCCCCATTCCCTATACGCCTCCTCATCTCCACCCCCCCAACCAGGTCGGACGCCTGGGTCCCTCACTGCTGGGGGAGGGGGAAGCAGCGAGAATTGGGAGCCAAAAGGGCTTTTCTGGGGGGGGTGCCAACGGGGGGGGCTCGAAGTCCCCTCCCCCCGAGCATCGGAGAGTTGACCTATCGTTAACAGAGGTGAGACAGATCTTTTTATTAATCGGAGGTGGGTGGAAGTAGAATTAATGTTCTGTGCCCCCCCCCAATTCTGGAGAAAAGAGCTGGTCCCCTTCAGAAGGAGAAAGGACAGTGACCCCCTCAGATCCGGAAGCTTTAGAATTGGGGGTCCCCTGCTCTCTTCTCCCTTGCAGCTGCTGAGCAATGGACTAAAGAGTCCCTAAAACCAGATTGCCCCCCAAATTGACAAAATGGAAAGATCTTCAAATCTTTTTTTTTTTGGACGGAGGGAGAATTTCCCTCCTTTCCCTCCTCTTCCCTTCCCCTCTTATCCCAAGTTGTTAGGGGCCTGGGTCACAGGCTCAGCCCCATTGAAAGCAGAGATCTATTAGGACAGGGCAGGTGGCCGTGCTGGTGGTGAGGGGCACCAATTCGGGAGAACAGGCCAAGAGATCAAGAAGAGAGGAAACTCAGCATGTGGACAGAAAGGAGAGGAAGGGGCCCGCGCCGAGGCTGGGAGGCTGGGGGATGCCGGGTCCAGCGGGCTGCTGAACTGTGGCCTGAGGAAGGGCTGTGTGTGGGCAGACGGGAGTTGAGGTGGGGGAGGGAACACAACGTGTGGGGCACTAGGCCCAGTTGCCATGGAGACACCCCCCATAGACAACCTCTTTCCACAGCCCCTCCTGGGAGCAGCCCCAGTCTGAGGCCAGCTGACGAGGGGCAGTGGAGACCGGGAATCCACCAGGAGGCCAAGGTCACCCTGTACTGGGTACTGGGACCTAGCTGCTGCTGCTTTTTTTTTTTTTTTTTTTAATTCCCCCTTCCTCTAAGGTTTCCAGGCTCTTAACTGTGGTAGGTTTGCGGGAAGAAGTTGAGGAAGCAGTGGTGGAAGCAAGTAAGGAATACACGCCCCGAGGCCAGCTGGGGTGAGGGGGACGGACCGGGCTGGGGGCATGGTGGTCGGGGAGGATGTGGAGGAGATAAATGAAAGAATCACGGGGCAGCGGGTGCAGAGTGGGAAAGTATTCCTCATTGAAAAAAGAGTTGTAGTTTTGTGGATCACATTTTCCGGAGGGACACAGTCTTTTGGGGGGCTCTTTCTGCATGTGGAGGAAGGTGAGGGGCTACAGTGTGTGTTCCTGCACAGGTGACATCGCAGAGGGGAGTACTGGGGGGCTTTCCCAAGGAGGGAAGCCAGTGGGGGCCTGCAGAGGAGATTTTCCTGGGCAGAGGAGAGGCTGGGAGCTGTAGCAGTGGAGCAGGAGGAAGTGAGTCAAGGGAATTCTACATGATGGGAGAGAAGTTGGGGATGATGCCTCCTTGTACCTTGAGGAGAGAGTGGGTTTTGAAGTGAGTCGGGGGGCTCTGGAGTTGGGGGAACCTGTGTGCTGAAGATGCCATGTAATGATGAAGGGTGACGAGGAGGGGATTTGGAAGCAGTGGGAGATGCTGTGAGTGCAGAGGGGCCCGTGGGTGGAAGCTGGGCAGAGTGGAGGTACAGCGTGCTCCCTGCTATGGGAGTCCAGGGTAGAGATTGGAACGCTCCTGAATGGAGAGAAATCTGGGGTGTGGAGGAAGCCATTCCTTCGAGCAGAAAATGCCGTGGGACTCATGGAGGAAATTTTTCTTAATGGAGGAGAAAACGTTGGTTATGATATGAGTTCGTTTAAGTTGTAGAGAGGGGGGAAGATTTGGAAGACTCTTCTAAGCAAGAGAGAGACTGGAGTTTTTCCTGGAGTAAAGACATAGTATGGGATTGGAGGGGGGTGAATGGATTGTGGGGAGACTCTGGGGACTGTGAGAGGGAATGGGTTGGAGATAGGGGGGCATCTTGCAAACCAGTGGGTCTGGCGTTGGGTGCATGAGAATTCCCCAGGGAGCTTTTATAAACTTAGATGCTCAGGCCACACTGCAGCCCAGTGATGCCGGCCCTTCTCAGGTGGGGCGCAAACATCCGAATTTGTAAAGGTCCTCGGGCGATTTCAAGATGTGTCGGAGGCTGCCGAGGCGAGAAGGGGCTTCCAGGCAGAGGACACTGGCTGAGGGTGTCTGCTTACTCTGAGTTGCACAAACTGTGAGGGGCAGCTGGGATTTTTTTTTTTTTTCTCCTTCTCCTTTTAAGTTTTCCTTTTTAGTTGAAGACTTTCTTTTTCCTAAGGAGAGGAAATTGTAGGAGACCATTAGGAGTGACTGAATGACAGAACCCAGAGCGGAGGGGGCCCGCGGAGGTTATTTTCATGGAGGTGGTGCTACTGGGGATTCTTAAGTTGTGGAGACGCTCAGGGAGAAGAAGTTGGAGAGACAGGAAGGGGTTCTAGCAGGTGGAGAGGTGGGGCTTGCAGGGGAAGAGTGGGGAGAACCGGTGGGGGCCGAAGGGTGATGGGGTGGGGGTTTCTAAGGAAGGAAGAACGCGACAGGGGCTCCTGGGGAGGAGGAGGCCTGGGACTTGGCGTCGTGGGGTGGCTTCCCATGCGATCAGGACCGTGCAGCTCACCCAGGAGGAGCCAGCGGGGGCTGGGGGCCAGGGCTGTGGGTGTGAGCGGTGGTGGAGATTTCACCGAGTAGGGTTAGCGGGATGACTTTTTTGGGCAGAAGACAAAAGTGGAGGTTTTTTTTTTTTTTTTTTTTTTTTTTTTTTAAAACTAAAGCAGTTGGGACCCGATTGGCAGGGTTTTGGTGGGGTGAGGGCGGGTTTTTTCGGGGGGCGGGGCCGGGGGGGGGGACCAGGGCCGTGGTCG